>CAUYRT010045490.1:0-36117 GCA_963574885.1 Lepilemur ruficaudatus
CCGGCTAATTTTTTCTATATATTTTTAGTTGGCCAATTAATTTCCTTCTATTTTTAGTAGAGATGGGGTCTTGCTCTTGCTCAGGCTGGTTTCGAACTCCTGACCTTTAGCAATCCTCCTTGCTAGCCTCCCAGAGTGCTAGTGAACTACATGGTCTTAACTACCCAGTGGTTTCAGTATCCACTGATGGTCCTTTCCTGAATGCCGTTGTGTTAGTTAGTGGTTGGAAAAGGGTGATTTACTGATTCTATCAGCCCTTATACATTCGTTGTGTGACATCCTTTTCTGAAGAGTCGTTTCTCTTTCTCTCTTTTTTTCTTTTTGTTTTTTAGTATCATTATAAACTCATGGGTCATTTTTACACTCTGGGTGCACAAAGGAGGACCACACACAAAGCCCCACACTCCACTGGTTCCCAGTTTAGGAAAGGAGAGAGAGGTAAACAAATAATTGCAGGAACGTGACAAACTGTAGAACAGAGCACAGAGAGGGCGTTAAGAAAAAACCCGAAGTATCTGTAAATGTTAACTAGAAAGAACATCAATTTCTGAAGTCATTTCCCACCAAATCTTCTAGGTTAAGAAAACTTCACTTTATTTGAAGGCTGTAATGCCCCTTTGTACCGACATTGTCAATAAAGGAGGTATCTTGAGGGGAGCCTTTAATTTGGTCATAACAACTGTTACTCTATTTCTGCCCTGAGTAACACATTTTGTAGCTTAAAATGCACTCCATGATGTATTTTAGAAAGAATGTGTAGGTCATGACTGATGCTGTGGCTGTTTGAGAGAGATGGCTATATTTTATAGGAACAGTCCAAAGGATTATCATGTTTTACATATTTCCCCCTACAAATGTCTGTGTTTTTCTGAGAGGCTCATAAGTTCATCATCACCGACCAAGAAACCAGACAAAGCCCCAGACTCTGAAATCCACTGGCTTTGTTTGGGTTTTTTTTAAACCTCCGTGCTCTCATATTTTTGTGTTCACTTAGCTTTTCACTAGTAAGCTCACAAAGTACTGAACATATCTGTTTGACGATGAGGGGAAATCTCGTGACCTTCCCACCGCCTGAAAGTTTCCCTGCATAGAAGGTGGCCACACAGGACCACGGTGAAGACAGGTGCTTGGGTCCTGGTGTCACCTCGTAAGGGGCAGCGCAGTATTCACCCTCACTAAACCTCAGTGTGCTCATAGGAAAATGTCTGTCTTGCGAAGGTCGCTGGGTTGATTAATTGAGATAACATGTTAAGTTAATTTATCTTTACCAGTAATTAATTAAACAGTGGGCCCTGTTATTTCCAAATGGCACAAAAGGCAGACTTTTGAGCCACTAGTCAGAATAGTGCTTGATGATTTTTCCATTAGAATTATTTATAATGTTTTTCTAAAATATAAGTGATCCCCTATCATACTATTTGAAACCTTTCTTAATGAAATAGAGAGATTTGAGTACTGTCTTGGCACTCTAGGTTGAATTATTTCACATTTACGTTTATTTGTTTCCTACTGCCTTTTACCACTGTGCTGTTAGGACACAGTACTAGCTCTTGTCTTTTGATGTTTGTGGTCGATGCCTTTTCTTAGCTAAATTCAGATTATCCAATTAAAATCCAACTGGTTTTCTTTTTTTTCTGAGACAGAGTCTCACTCTGTTGCCTGGGCTAGAGTGCCCTGGCATCAGCCTAGCTCACAGTAACCTCAAACTCCTGGGCTCAAGTGATCCTCCTGCCTCAGCCTCCCTAGTAGCTGGGACTACAGGCATGCGCCACCATGCCCGGTTAATTTTTTCCATATATTTTTAGTTGACCAGGTAATTTCTTTCTATTTTTAGTAGAGACAGGATCTCACTGTTGCTCAGGCTGGTCTTGAACTCCTGACCTTGAGTGATCCTCCCAGCTCGGCCTCCCAGATTGCTAGGATTAGAGGCAAAAGCCACCACGCCCAGCTGGTACCACCCTATTTTAATTATATCAACAAATTGTGACCAGATTAGAGAAGATTAAATAAAAAAGAATATATTCGATGTCATTGTTTCTTTTTATTATGATCAATAATAGTAAGGATGATATTAAAAGAGTAGTGTATAGATAAAAGGCAAAGTATTTCTTTAAAAGTCTGATGACCATAGACAGATAATTAAGGCTTTACTCCTCAAGGGAGCTGAGGAAACCTGCAGGTTATTGGGTTTTCGTATGGAGGGAGAGCCTGGTTTCTATCTTTCCCTTAGCCCAACAGAGGAAGATGAGAAACAGATCCAACGATTCTTTCATCTTTCTTTCTCATGTTTTTCCCTTTATTCCATTCCTGGGGGGGAAATCTCAGAGCTGGCATGTCTGTTATATAAGTAACAGATTTCAAAAGAGGGATTTAAAAAAATGATAGACCATGAATGTGGAAGAGGAAAATGGAAACGAGGGAAGGGGAAGAACAATTTCAGGCTGAGGGCGCTGTGTAGAAAAACACCACCGAAGCGGGTGTGGGAAGCCAAGAGAGCATTTGGGGGACAGGGGCTGTGAAAATGAGGGACAAACAATAGGGAATGAGGATGTTTAGAAATCACCATGGGAAATCAAAAGCATCAAGTGGGTAACTTAATATTTTTCCCCAAAAGACTTACTGGAGTTGATTCTTTGTCAAACTCTGGGCAGCTGTGAGAATGTCGTTGGCCTCACACCCAGAAGAATCTGGACTGCTCAACAAGCGGCTCATCAAAGATCCATCCCAACCTGCTGCTCCCCTCACATCTCACCTGCTCTGGAATCTTAACCTCTTCTCTCATCCCCTGGGGTGGCCCACCAGGGTGGACAGTTCTCCTAAAAAGCCACAGTTAAGACTCTTTGCTTTTTGAGATAGGGAAGAGGCCCCGAGGGTTTAGTCTAGCACAAAGGAATTTATTTCTCAGATTAACTGGTACCACCTGGGAGCCCCAAGAGCCTGATAGGTGTTTGTGGTGAGGGGATTGCAGGGAGAGGAAGGTGAGGGAATTGCAGGGAGAGGAAAGCTTCTGCAGCTCACGGTGTCCTCCTAAGACCACCTCTGGGCAGGAAGACCTGGAGAGCACCAGGCCTGGGAGAGCAGCCCTGGGTCTAACGCCGGAGTCACGCTCCTAGGTAGGGCAGGAGTGTACCCAAAGTGAAGAATAGGAAAAAGCAAGAAGTACAGATTTATGTTTTCTAACATGTATTTTACATAGGACTGACCTTGGTTTGAAGCCTGTTACCAGCCAAGACGGCCATGGACCTCAGTGGAGTCCCTCACTGTGTGGACAGGCTGGTATGACAAGTCCAGGGTTACATCGCCCCTCCTCCCAACATCCATCATCTGGAACAGCCTGGTGGCACTCTGGAGAGTCCCGAGCTAAATTCGGGCACTCACACTTTAGCAGCGGTCCCGACCTTTTTGACACCAAGGACCGGTTTCAAGGAAGACAATTTTTCCACAGATGGGGTGGGGGGCAGTTTCAGGATGATTCAAGCGCATTTCATTTATTGTGCACTTTATTTCTATTATTATTACATTGTAATATAGGATGAAATCATTATACAACTCACCATAATGCAGAATCAGTGGAAGCCCTGAGCTTGTTTTCCTACAACTAGAGGGTCCCATCAGGGGGGATGGGAGACAGTGACTGTAAATACAGGTGACACTTCACTCACCTGCCTGCCCATGCGGGATTGGGACTCAGTTTTAAGGGAATAAGACTACTTACTGAGTAGTCTCTGAGAACTTATGATTGGGATCATAAGTGATTGGTGCCGACCTAAACTCAGGGGTGATCCTTTGGGTCAGAGTTGACAAGCAATTGAAACTTAGGGCAGAGCGGTGTGGAATTCTAAGAGGTAGTCTAGTACCTTTGAAAATGAAAGGAATTGTTTTCATCAGCATTGTGGACTGGAATCCTCCAGCAGGACAGTTATAAGGAAGAAAAAAGGACCATGATTAATTGATAAGATATAGACAGGGTGGAGAAGAGGGTGAAGACATTGATTCATTCATTAATTCCTTCAAGCAATATTTATGAAAATCCATAACATAAAATTGACTGGCCTAAGTGTTTTTATATTTTTAATACAGTAAAAAAATGTTAAAACTTCTGTGTGGGAACACAAAAATGTATCAGCGCGTAATTAAGTCCTTAGCAGTATTATTTCTTTTGTGTTTCAAAGGTTTAATAACACTTTAATTTGGCTACCGATTTGAAAGACAAAGAAAATCGGTTCCTTTGCCTACCGATTTGAAAGACAAAGAAAATCCATTTCCTTCCCAAAGAAGCTGAGATTTTAATTAAGTACACATTATTTACTGGACTTTAGGATCCCAAATAAACACTGGGTGAGTTTTTTTGTTTTTTTTTTTTATTTTTTTATTTTTTTAGAGGTTAGCATGTTCTTAAGGGTTTGTAACAACTTTTCCTGGCCAGTTCCACATCAGTCTGAGTTGTGAAACTGCTTCTTGACACATGCTATGGAAAGGGATAAACTTTTAGCCCTCTAAATAATATTGAGCAAACATTGAGCTTATACGAAAAAAAAAGAAGAAAAACAAACCATCTGTTGAGCGCCTATGAAGTAGCTAACATAGCATTTTTCTTTACGACATCTCTGCACAACATCACTGTGGGGCTTGTCGTCCACAGATATGACTCAGAGAGGAACTAGGAGAAATCTGAAACAGTGAACAACGGAGTAGAATTTGACATAATGTCTGATGATTGTTCATCTATGTGCTGCCCACCAGACAACAAAGTATCCCTTAATTCAGATATAACAGTGACAATACAAAGAATAATTTTACTTACTAATGCTTTTTTTCATTATTTTTTGAGACAGAGTCTCACTCTGTTGCCTAGGCTAGAGTGCCGTGGCATCAGCCTAGCTCACAGCAACCTCAAACTCCTGGGCTCAAGCAATCCTCCTGCCTCAGCCTCCCGAGTAGCTGGGACTACAGGCATGTGCCACCATGCCCGGCTAATTTTTTCTATATATTTTTAGTTAGGCAATTTATTTCTTTCTATTTTTAGTAGAGACGGGGTCTTACTCTTGCCTTGCTCAGGCTGGTTTTGAACTCCTGACCTTGAGGGATCTGCCTGCCTCAGCCTCCCAGAGTGTTGGGATTACAGGCATGAGCCACCATGCCCGGCCATTACTTACTAATGTTAAAAAAAATCAGTAAATTCAGCTTATGAATGGTCACACCTTAATTGTAACACCCCCTTTTTCCAATGGAAAAGTTCACTGTTGGAAACCTGCCAGGGATAAAGGTTACCTTTCAAAGTGCGCTTGTGCTGCGGGAGGCCTGGGTGAACAAGGGCTAACAAAACCGTTTGCAGCCAGCTCTGACCTGCATGGTAGCCCTGGCAGCATGATCCATCTGAGGTTGAGGAGAAGGACTTTTCTTGAGTATTTTTGGCCTGTTAATTCAGGAATTCATGAAGAAGCCTAGGCTGGGCACCTTAAAAATTTCAGAAATACACACATTTTCTTTTTTATTTCTTAACAAAATAATCACTGAAGTGTAAGAACTCTTTCAGGTAACATTTATGTTTAGGGATCAATATTTTCCCTTGGCAGAAGATTGTGATACCTGCTCTTAAGCATCAACCACTTGTCTGGGCACAGAGGCTCACGCCTGTAATCCTAGCACTCTGGGAGGCCAAGGCGGGTGGATCACTCAAGTTCAGCAATTCAAGACCAGCCTGAGCAAGAGTGAGATCCCCGTCTCTACTAAAATAGAAAGAAATTAGCTGGACAACTAAACATATATAGAAAAAATTAGCTGGGCATGGTGGCACATGTCTGTAGTCCCAGCTACTCGGGAGGCTGAGGCAGGAGGATCACTTGAGCCCAGGAGTTTGAGGTTGCTGTGAGCTAGGCTGATGCCATGGCAGTCTAGCCTGGGGAACAGAGGGAGACTCTGTCTCAAAAAAAAAAAAAAAAAAATTATCCCACTGAATTCTCCTAACAATTTTTGAATGCTTATTGAGGGTATATAACTTGCCAAAATGGTCACACTGACAATTAAGCTACTGAGATGGATTTGAACACAAGCTATCTGAGCCCATAGCTTGTGTCACTAGCTGCCAAATCATGCCACGAAAACTCACCTGTACCACAAAAGCATAACCAGGTCAGGCACTCGGTTTAGTGGCTCGTGGGGGTCTCTCATTAGGTACAATATTCCCATCAGTTTTCCGAATTCAGCTGGTGCTCAAGTGCAGACAGACACCTGCCTGACAACTCAGTCGCCTGGAGAATTTCAGTCCTTCTAGTGTGTTTTGCTAAATCGCAGAGCTGCACGGCTGCGATTCACTAAAACCCGATTCTAGCCTGCAGTCTGATACAGCCTTGTAGGCTCATGAAGCCTCTAGGCTCTTTGCCTTTGAGAAATGGTGAATTGAGCATCTGTACTGAATTTTATAGTGGAAGATAACAATTAGGATAATTTAACTGGAAATAAACTCATTTTCTGTTCTTTAATGAAGTGGTTGTGGGCCTGCCTAGGTATATCGTCTCAGTCACTCACTACCTATGAAGACTTTGGCAAGTTGATTAAACTCTCTGAGCCTTGGTTTTCTTTTCTTTTTTCTTCTCAATGGATAGTAACGCCTGTATTACAGGATTTGGGAAGGATTCACAAGCATATATTAAAGGAACGATAGATAATGTGTTTAGTGCGGGGACTTGAATAGAGTAGGTGTTCAACTCATGTCAACTCTCACTATTTAACCTAAGTTGCCCAGACAGTCACGCTGCCCCTCCCTGCCTGCAAGTTGGATGCTCTTAAAGCAAGCTCTGACTGTGAGCCCCAGCTCAGTGGGCAGGCAAATCTCAAGGAATAAGGATCCGTTTTAAAATTTAATATTGATTTATTAGATTTATTATTTACAGTTCCCCTTTATCGTCTATTCTTTTTTAGTTCATCTGAAGTTTGATTTAGTATTTACAACATAGTTTAGTTTGGAACGAATCATGCAAGATATTTAGTGAGATGTACAAAAAGAGAAAATAATCTGGCTCTAAGCCTTGCAAGTAAAAACCAAGCAATGGTAAAAATTCTCAACCCCCTTAGAGATAAATTTATGAATAATCAGATATAGACAATGAGAGTTTCTTCTTGAAATATAACAGTATTGTTAATAACATCTCTCTTTTCTACTATATGACTTCCCAAAATATCTGATCTAGTCATTTCTTTTTCCTGAATACACCATGTTTCATTTCTTGCTAATTTATATATAGTAATTTGTATTCCATTCCAATGTTTTTAGATTGTTTAATATCCTGCAACTTCATGAGCCCCATGGGCTAGAGTGAAGTGATATAAAATAATAGTGAATTCCCAGTGTTCTTCTGTATTTGCAGAAAGCAATACAGTACGGTTATATGAGGTCTCTGATTGATTTAGCATTTGTGTTATTTACTCTGACCACTTAAGGCACTTTTCAAATTGTCGTTGCTCCAAATTTATCTCTGGACACTTTTACAAATTGTATAGGTTATAATCCCTCGGATTCAATGCCTCTGGAACTGATAATATTATAGAATCCATTTCTTGAAGGTGTTAGAAAGAAAAGGTAGTGAAAAGTGCATATTTATAATAAAATAAAATATTCTAAACAAAATCAGTTTTCTTTGTTTTTATTGACATTTCCCATAAAAACCTATTGAATTTGCAGGGGGAAAAATCCCTGTAGCCTTGTATTCACTGCATTCTGTGCATTGATCTCCAGCAACCATCTCACAAAAGAAATCAATCCACTGACCATCAAGAGAAATAGGTAAGAGACCGATGATAGGGTCAGTGAAAAATATTTATTGAGCAGCTTACATCAAATGAGGATGGAGAAATAAATAAGATCTAATACCTCCGTCAAGAGCTTATTTACACAAATCCATCCAACCACCTGAGAAAAATTCTCCTTCCTTATGAAAAAGTCAGTACATCTTTAAGTGGTCAAATGTCTGCTACCAGATGGGTGTACATTAAAGTTATTTTTACTCTGCTTGCACTTTCTCTTTAAAGATCTTTATCAAACATATTTTGACAACAAAAGAGTATAGAAAATCCCAAAGCACAAAATTGTAGCCTCCCAAAGACAGCTATGTATCATGATCAAAACTGAAAATCATGTTATTATTTATCTTCTTAAAACTCATGTCATTTTTCAGGTTTTTGTGTTGATTTTCAATGTTTAAACATTTTAAACTCCTCACTTCAAGGTAAAGGTTAGTGAAGAGCCAAAGGTTAATGCCATTCAAAGTTATTGTTGATTCTTTGAGATAATTTACTTAAAATATTTCTGAAGATAAGCATTCCACAGGCTATATGCATCACATTAATATCCATTCTTTCACAGAACAAAACCTTACTAATTACAATTTCTTATTTCAAACTCAGCGGAACCCAACATCTTCTACAAAGTTGTCTACTCAGCCTCAGCTGTGGTCTCCAACATATTAATAACTAATGCTTTGTGCCAAGTACTGTCTTTCTTGACTGACCACATTTCATCTTTCTAATGACTATTTGATAGCAACGAACATTAAGTCATACGCAAAAGCTTCTTACAACTGAACAGAGGTTTCTAAGCCTTCTAAAAATAAAGACTAGCCTGGGGTAGCGTCATAGTTTTAATTCCCTGAGTTTGTTTTATTACACAACTCAGCTATTAATACTGCCAATGAGTCTCTGTTTCAAAACTGTATCAATCTTTCAGCACCAAAAGGAGGGCAAGTGGCCTTCACAACGTAACTGTTTTATGTGGGGGGGGGGGGCGGAATTCTTTCTGATTTTAGCTGTACCAGCAAATTTTGCTTCCAGTTGTCATAGCTTCATTATGCATACAAATAAGCCTTTTGATGCTTTGGGGTTTTTAGTTTGGTTGAGGTTGCATAGGGAAGCAATAGAAATATATGTAGCTTGATGTCTTGGATAGGAAACTCTTGTTGCATTACAAAATGCTCAGAGTTGTTTGTCTTACAGATAGTAAATATCATTTAACCCAGAAAGTTTGGTAGTCTTCTCATAAAATGAAACCATGACTGTTTTTGTTTTGCTTTACATTTCTTTGTCTTTAGCAATATCCTGATACAGATGGCTTTACAAGTGATGTCTTTTCAGGAATTATGTTCCTTATCCAAATTCCTGCTCCCCTGGGACTCAGTTCAGGGTGTGTCTGAAATCCTTTGTCCCTTCCATGCATTCTTCTCTCCCCATTAAAATGTTAGTAACTCCAGACTGGTTGACACATTAAGCCTTTTCAGGAAGCTGGTACACTCTGGAGTCATCTAATAGGAGTCTGGATACCTGAATTCATGGATAAAATCTTTTGCTTTCTTGCAGCCAGACAAATAATAGATCAAGAATGAGTCTGCTCATAAAGTAGAGTAAGAGATTTAATTGTGGGGAAATTAAAACACTCTTGCTTGGAGCTGACCCTATGTTTTATGTAAAATGATTGTTTAATTGACAATGCGTTTGCAAGTACTTAGCATTTGGAAAATACATATGGCCACATTACAAATACTTCACGACCTTCAGGCAGAACCCTGCAGATTGGCCACGCCCAGATTCCTGACCCTCAGAAACTCTGTGAGATAACAAATGCCTGTTTTTTTAAGCCACTAAATTGTGGAATAATTTGTTACAATGCATAGATAACTAACACAATTACCCACTCATCATTAGTATCCAGAATCCCTAGGCTGAAATACCCATGAAACATCATAACTTAGCATGAAATGGCCAGATAAAGCACAAACTAGGTGTGGTAAACTCAAATGCTTATGAAGGCCAGGTGGGGGGGTGACCATGGTGATTTGAGGACTATTCTCTAGATCTAAGGACTCAAACAGCTATGGACATTTGTTGCCATGTGGGTATTTGGGTTGCAATGTTGCCAGATCTTTTGATTTTTCAAGGTGTAGTACACATAGATTGATCTCTTCCCAAGCATTTATTATACCCCAGATAATCAGTACAAGCTAATCCGAGGACGTTTATCCTTCCTGCCAGGGAATGTTTCATGAACAGGCATGTGACCCAATTCTGGCCAACAAAATTTGAGAAGAAATCTCCTAAGAGGCTTCTGAGAAAGATTTCTTTATGTCTAAAAAAGAGGCACAGAAAGAACAAGTCTCCCTTTTTTCCTCTGAACAGCTTTATCTAAAGGTGACGCCTTGCCATGTGCAGTCTGAACCCAATGGAAAGCGACAAGGAGCCTGAGACCTCAACAGCACAGTCAGACACTGGAGTGATCAAACCTGGCGAACAGTGGCACCTCCTATCTTACGAGACCTATGTGGTCCTTTAAAATACCTTATGTGAAGGCAGTTTGAGTTAAGATTTATTTACTTGCAGCCAAAAGCATTCTAACAGTTATGCAAGGGAAGCTAATCATCTATAATCTATAATTTCATGTGTGAGCCATTGAGTTTTAAACGATGTATGAAATTTAAATTTTAAAATGAGTGTGTAGCAAACAAAATATATCTGGATGGCATACGCATCTTGCTGGCTGCTAGTTTGTGATCCCTTTTGTAGACTCTCTACTACCGTATTATAAAAAAGTGAAAAAGGCCCCTTTGCATTTTCCCTGAAGACTTCATTTCACGCTTATTGTATGTCACGTGGCTATGAAAAAGTTAATGAAATCCTAGTGTGGTTATTTAGGGCAACATTTTTATTCCATTGAAATCTGCAGTGGTCAAATAATATCTGAGGTATCGTTTTTAACTCTGCGAACTACAGTTTAATGGGGATATTGCTACACTTGCCTTTAACCAGAGAAGGGGTTCCAGCTAGAGACATGAAAGTAAGACGTGGTAGAAGGAATGATGGCATATTTAGTCTAGAAAAAGCAGAGAAAGCCCTGATCGTTGTCTTCACCTACTAAAATGAAGGTCATTTGCTCAGTGTCCGGCATTAACACAGTATTTTTCATTCTTACAACTCTGTAAAGTAGAACTGCTATCTCCATATAAGAGACAGGCAAACTATATTTAGAGAGGTTAGCAGTGACTGATGGATCATCAAGGATCCCTAAATCATATCTTTCTGCTTCCCCTCTCCCAGTGAGTTACCCAGAAGACACTTACATGTTAGAGGACAAGCCCAAACGTAAGCTTTTACAATTAGCTGGGGTTTTGCCCCCAGATCCCATAGTTTCCTCGTAGCTGCGCTAAATAGCTAAGCAGTGTCCTTCCCTCCCTTTCCCTTCAACCCACACGCAAATCTCAGCTTCATGGCTCTTAAAAGTCCAATGATGAAGTAAAGAAAAACATACTAAGCAAAAGGAGAGAAAATACGTAATCGATCATTTATGCTTACAAAGACTTATTTATGCCCTACGCGATACTACTGCTACTAAGGGACTCGAGTAACCTGAACTGATTACTCTTCGGGGATCTGCCCCCTCCAAATCAGCATATGTCCTCTTTCTTGAGGATAGAGAGAGGTGGGAGAGAAAAGAGACTTTGGCACCCCCCCCCCCCCCCGGCCAAGACACTAATTAATTTAACAGGGATTTGAACCCAGGTGGGCTGGATTCCAAAGCTGTTACTTCTCCCTTAACCCTCACCTCCCTCACCCTGAAGCCGTAGGAGGATAGAGCCAGAACCACAGCTAGATAAAATGGATTTCTACCTGGAGGTAACTTCTGGGTCTGCAGAAGAAAACACTGTTTCAACAATTCGAACTATCTAGAAATGGAGTGCGCTGGCTCCTAACTAGGAATTTCCCCCATGATCAGTTTTCAAGAAATAGCTGGAGGTCCGCTTGTCAGGAAGCTCTGGAAGGATGCCTGCATTTGACAGAAAGTTGGAGCTCGACGTCCTTTTCAGCACCAAGACTCCGTGATTCCAGCTCACTGGCAAGCAGTTCTGGTGCTGCTTTTCCTTCCTTCCATTTGCAAATCGAAGGCTGAGGGATTTGGAAACCACTCATTATACCTGGGCAAACTTCTCGGGAAGTGTTTGGACCTGCAGTGTGTCTCTCTGGCTTTCACGAGCAGGCTTGCTGGGAGGAAGAGAGGGACAGATTGCAGGAAAAAGGCCAAGAACTGGCGTGAGCTCTGGGGCAGACCGGGGGCCACCAGTCTCAGAGGGGAAAGCACCCAGGGGCAGTGAGAGGCATGCATGGCAAAAGGGAAATCTGGACAAACTTCCTGCCTCGGGGATGTAGGTTTTCACTGCGTGACTTAGTTTATGGGGTTAAAATTGCAAGGCAGTTACCGATACTAGTCACCATACCATAGCTGACATTTATGGAACGCTCTGTTCCCTCCCGAGATTTATCATGCAAGTACTATTACTGCCCCCTTTTCACAGATGGGGAGCCTGCAGCTTGAGGGGGGCAAGGGAACTTGTCTAAGGTACCCCAGGGATTAAAGGCTAGAGTCAGATTGAGCACAGTTTATTCTGAAGCCAACATGTTTTTAGAACTATATACTCATATATGCATATATTCCTCACCTATTAGTATACAGAGTTTGGGCAACCCTGAATAGGAGTCTGTAGAACTGATTTCCATATATTAATTATATCAAGTTTAGATGAATTTTAAAAAATAAATTCAAACTAAAAAAGCATTTTGTTCCGTTTCCTACATTTCAACCTTAAACAATAAGAAAAATAGAGATCAAGTAACACTTAAGGGCGTTATGGACACAATGAGTCACTAGAACTTTTCTTTTCCTCTTGGACACCATCTAGAAGGTAGACGGCCTAATAGGATTGCTATTGCAATCACCGGTCCTCAGACCTCTTCACAGCTCGGGGCAGGCAGAGTAGAGTGTTACTAATACAAGACAGAGGTATAAACTTTCTCTCAACTGCCAGAGAACCCCTGCTAACAGGGGACTTCTGACTCTGAGTCATTGTGCCATTAATGTAGCAATTCATCACTTATTGTGTGGATGTTTCTCTTATTTTCTTGAATTTCAAATTAAGTATTATATTGTCATTTACTTGTCTTTCAGCCCTGTCAAGGCCTGACGATGTCTTATAATTTTGGATCTCCCACAAACCCTAGACAGGCCCTCCTGTTATTTGATTTTTTCCCCCGCTTTGATGTGAAAGAGCAATGTTCAGTGTTCTCTTAACAAATTTTTTGCAATTGGAGTTGTAAAAGTAAATACTGCTTTTATGCCATCTGTTTAAAAGCTCTTAGCTTTTCCAAATACAGGCAGTATCTAAATTATAAATGGGCCTTTTCCAAAAGTTATTTCATATATTGATTTTTGGAATTCTGTAAAAATAATATACCTATTGGTTATGTTTCCAGAGCAAACTACACAAGAACTATTCAGCCCATCACTTATGTGAAGTAAAATGATCCTCTAAATCACCGTAGAGGCAAATGCTCATTTGTGGCAGAGTTGCCATGGGACACATGTGTAGGTGTGTGTGTACCCTCTCAAGACTGCCCGCCCTGCCTGCTACCTGTGAGCAGGGAGACCCCTCCCCACTCCCCTGGCTTCCCAGTGTGGTCTGGACCTGGCTGCACCAGGACGGGCTGTGAGGACAGAGGGAATTGAACTCTTCCCTCAAGTCCGTGAGTTTGCTTTTGCTTGAAGGAGTCAGAGGTGACTGGGGTGACAAGGCGGGATCTGGGGGCCTCCCCAGTATTGTGGTGAGGATGCCTGCAAGGTGTCAATTCTTTCTGCTCCCTTTCCTTGCTCCTTTGTTGCTGCTGAGGGGAAGTGATGGCAGAGGACGGGCTGTGGGGTCCCGCAGGGTGACAAGCTGGAATTGCCTCCTCCTTTGGCTTTGGCATCTTGACAGAGGCTGAAGAGAGTCAGAGGAGGGAGCTGTGACCAGGTGGTGGCCTAACAGAGTAGAAGGACAGGGTTTCTTCCCGAAAACCTCCCTCCCCGCTCCCCTCCCACTGCAGGGAGAATGCATTTCAGGGATGGAGCTGGGAACTGCAATCCTAAACATCTGCATGGTGGTAGCAGTGAGGAGGACTGAAAAGAGAGAGAGGAAGGGAGAATATTAGCGGGGAAGGGGAGTTCTATGTGAAGAACAGATCCATTTACGTTACACTTTGCCTTCCAGATAGAAGGCAAAACCCTAGCTGAAGCCCTCAAATCCATAGTTTACTTACATAAATGCCACTTTATTTTCTAAAAACGGTATATTTTAAAATGTAAATGATGTAATCCAGATGTGGAATGTTCTGTGGGTAACTCCACTGTGTACACATCAACCGTATAATCAGTTAGGTTTAGGGGGGCCTTGGAGAACCCTCAGTTCCTCTTCAGTGCAGGGAGCCCGAGGAGAGGCCAGACTGCCTGGCCACGCTCCTCTCTCTCTGGAGCTCAGTTCCACCAACCTTCCCTTTCATTCACTTCCTGATCATTGTTTCCCTCTCCGTAAGGTGTGAACATTGGGTCTGCCTGCAGGAAATGAGAAAGCAGTGTGGGAGTCCGGCGGGCAAGGGCGGGGATGGGGGCCAAGCAAGCCAGCCACCATCCCAAGATGAGCCTGCCCGGGCTGTGGAGTGTGCAGCCTGAGGTGGGAGAGACAATCGGGAAGGAAAAGGGCCGCCTGCGATGACAACTGTCACCGAGTATTTCAAGAATCTATGATCGGTGAACTCTGTCAACCCCTAGTAACATAAGCAAATAGACCACATAGGTATTTTATCTTTTATTCTCTTCCACAAGTTTTTCGCTGTTGTTGTTTTGGGGCTTTCTTTTTTTTTTTTTTTTTGAGACAGAGTCTCACTCTGCTGCCTTGGCTAGAGAGCAGTGGTGTTGTCATAGCTCACAGCAACCTCAAACTCCTGGGCTCAAGTGACCCTCCCGCCTCAGCCTCCAGAGGAGCTGGGACTAGAGGCATGTGCCACCATGCCTGGCTCATTTTTCTATTTTTTTACAGAGATAGGGTGGGCCTCACTTTTGCTTAGGCTGCTCTTGAACTCCCAACCTCAAGAGGTCCTCCCACCTTGGCCTCCTGGAGTTTTTTAAGTATGTTTTTGGAACCAGCAAAGTGTTAGTAAAAAACAAAATAATGGATAAGAGCATCTGGGATAAAAACATCTTGAATAAAGATTTGACAAATATCATTCCTTTTACCCAACTCTCTCTGAAGTAAAATCAAATATTTCATTAAAAGGATTGAAAAATAAAAGCCAATAAGATGATTCACAAAACTTAAAGATGAGTTATTTAAAGCTAGGTGTAGGGAATTAATTTAGTTTGCAATTGAAACCCAGGTTTTAAGAAGAAACATTTAAATTTTGTCCAAGTTTGAAATTCTTCAGAGTACATTATGCTAGGGGACAGTATTCCCCCCTCACAATGAAACATGATCATGCCAGAAAGTAAACACTACCTTCTCTGTGGGCTTTCTTTTCCTTGCTTAACTTTAGTGGCATAGTCAGGAACAACTGAAAGGGGAAATTCTGAAACATGCAGCTCTAGTGATTTTTAAAAAAATTCTAAGCCAACTTTTTCTTGTGGGGAGGCAGTGGGTGGGGTGTGTGCAGCGGGTAGAATGTTAAAAGGGCTCCACTAAGCTAAGGACACATGAAAAGGCTTAACTCAAGTCCCCTTGCCCTGCTAAAAACGAGGCAGGGGGCCAGGCATGGTGGCTCACACCTGTAATCCTAGCACTCTGGGAGGCCAAGGCGGGCAGATCGCTCAAGGTCAGGAGTTTGAAACCAGCCTGAGCAAGAGCGAGACCCGTCTCTACTAAACATAGAAAGAAATTAATTGGCCAGCTAAAAATATATAGAAAAAATTAACTGGGCATGGTGGCGCATGCCTGTAGTCCCAGCTACTCAGGAGGCTGAGGCAGAAGGATCGCTTGAACCCAGGAGTTTGAGGTTGCTGTGAGCTAGGCTGACGCCACGGCACTCTAGCCCAGGGAACAGAGTGAGACTTTGTCTCAAAAAAAGAAAAAATAAAAAAAGAAAGGAGGCAGGTGTTAGAGGGATGGCCTTTTTGGCTGGGATGGAGACCCGGACAGATGAAGTCTTCTGTGGTTAGGAAGGAAATCTGGTATTAGGAGGACCTCACCGAATCCCAATAATAACCAAACAACTGGTGTCCAGGGCACCGGGTGGAAAGTGGGAGGCAGGAAGTAGGAAGGCTCAAGCTCCTTTCCCTGGGCCGGTCCAGGAATTTAATTTCAGCAATTGTTTATTGGGGCACGGTGCTAAGCCTGGGGATGTCACGCTGAACAAAATGTGGTCTTGTCCTTGAAGAGCTCACAGTTCAGTGGAAGGGCTTTACCATCCCTCGCGGATAACTTTTACTCTGGGAATCGTCAAGGGACAGTTGCATCGAAATCCACCCGCACTTTTTTTAAAGATTGCAAAACCGAGAAAACAAGACACGAGACAGGGGTGCAGGGGAGACGGCCTGGGGACCGGAGGCTGCCTGCTGGCGGGAGCGGCCGAGACCGGCCGGGCGCGAGCGAGATGCGGGGCGGGTACCGGCTCGCCCGCCGCGGGCTACCTCGGGCTCAGGCCCGCGGCCCTGGGTCCTCTCCGCCGGCCACGTCCCGGCCGAGCTCCAGGCGCAGCGGCGGGGCTCGCTAGCCGGGGCGCGGCGGGGGGCGGGGGCGGCACTCGGGGGACGCGGCGGCCCCGCCCCGCCCCCCTCCTCCCCTGAGGAGCCCGAGCCGCGGGCGGCATGGACCAAAGCCCGCAGCGCCGGCACCATGGCGCTCGCCCGCTTCGTGGTGGCTCTGATCTTCGGGGCGCTCCCCGAAGCGGTCGGCTTTGACCCGGCGCTCAGTGATCCCCTCCACCACCGCCACCGCCTTTCGCCCCCCGCGGGTCCCCGGTACCCGTCTTACCTCCCCACCCCGCAGCGGCCACAGAGGACGCCTCGGCCACCCGCTGTCCCGCGCGCCCAGCGCCCGCACCCCGGGGGCTGCCCCGCCGGCCAGCCGGGGGCCAACGCAACGGACCTCGGCGCCCCGTGTCTGCGCTGGGCGGAGGTGCCGCCCTTCCTGGAGCGGTCGCCCCCGGCGGGCTGGGCTCTGCTGCGCGGGCAGCGCGACAACTTCTGCCGGAGCCCCGACGGCGCGGGCAGACCCTGGTGCTTCTACAGGACCGGCCGCGGCAAGGCGGACTGGGGCTACTGCGGCTGCGGGCGCGGTGAGCACCGGGCGGCCTGGCCGGGGCGGGCGTGGGGTCTTCGGGCGAGAATGAGCGGGGCGGTGTCGCGGGCTTGCGGGGTGATGGGGGCTGCCGCCGAGTTACCAGGGAGGTACATTGGGGCTTAAGTTAGCCAGGTGTGCTGTGTGTGCAGGTTGTCAGGGGTGACAGTGTCCGTGCAGGGTGCTGAGCTCTGGATTTCTGGATATGCTCTGTCTTCTGGCCACTCTGTGTGTGCACGTGTGTGCGCGCGCTCACTGGGTGGACGTGTGTGCGTTGGGTGTCTGTTTTCTAGATCACCTTGCCTGGAGGGTGTTACCGCATTTACATAAAAGGGGCAAAGCAAAAGAGGAGATCAAGTTGTATATTACTTGTTTTGGAAAGGGAAATATTACATATAAAATGACAACCAATAATAACCTTCCCTCCTTTCTTTAGACCCTCATTTGGCAAAATGTGGTAAAATTTTTGCCTTAATCCCACCATTGATTCCCATTTGAAAACATAGAGCAAAATTCTGGGGTCAAAATGCAATGCTATTTACATTCTTGGGTGCTGTATGGTAAATATCATTAGTGGGTGAAGGAAAAAGAACAGGAAAATAGATGAGAATGGTAACTCTTTAGTGAAGAAGCAACTTGCTATAGGCATGCAGTTTTCTAGAATGCCATCACTTAGTTTTATTTGTTATTTGTGGAAAATTTGGATTAGTCGGCAACATCAGGAGATAAAGTTGGGAAGATATTTTAGGTTTGTAGTAATAAAAGCATCACATTAATAAATTTAATATAAATGAATAATCTGCCTTTGGGCAGTGCTTCATTTTGAATTGTTGGGGTTTTGTTTAATGTTAGGTTTTTTTTTTTCTTTAACAACTGAGGAAGAAAAACTTTATGTACTTCAAAGCTTGAATTTCCCTTCAAAAAAATTTTTGGCCGCTTTCCATCCAAGCTGTGGGGCAAAGGACTCATGAGTTGAGATCCTGAAACACATACGTTGTACCTTTTGGGGGTGACTTGGAGGTTAGCTTTCACGATGTCATTCTTTCCCTACAGAAATTCCATTTATCTGTGCCTTCAATTGCATTAGTGCTTTGAGTTAAGGGAAAGCGGTAGGAAGGAAGGTTAAGATCAATTATCCTTCATCCTAGAGAATGAAGTCATCGCTGTACTCTTGTTTCATGGACAGAATGCCAATGTGGCTATAAAGAATTTGAGGTGATATCAAGCGAAGAGCTCTGGCATTGTCTCATTATTCACTGCAAGAGATTATTTGTATAAAATCTCATGGTTAGCCAACATTGACATTTTTTTCATCTTCATTCTTAAACAAAATCCCTACCATTCAAAATGAAGCACTGTTCAAAGGCAGCTTATTCATTTACATTAAATTTATTCATGTGATGCTTTTATTACTAGAAACCTAAAATATCTTCCCAATTTTTTATGTCCTGATGTTGCCAGCTAATCCTGATTTTCCACAAGTAACATATAAAACTGAATGATGGCATTCTTAGTTTTAGAACTAGATATGGGTGGAAAATTATTGGGAAATAATTGGGTAGGAAAGAATATACAACTTCTCCTAAAATGGATGTAAGCACATACTCAAAAAAAGGGAATTTGACATTAAAAAAATTATAGTGATCTAGAGGGATAAACATTTGGATAGGATGGAGAGTTCTCTTTCTGACACACAACTCAGCTTCATGTTCCAAATGAGGAGAGTAGCTTGTCTTTGGATTCCCAACCACCCCACCCTCTTAAGTGAATAGAAATTTAAATCTTTTCAATGCCTTTATGTTCGTAGCTAACTCTCACCAGACAAAACCTTAAACACTGCACAATAGTTGTATTTACTTCCTGGAATAAAGTGATTGAACACAAGAGAAATGAAACCACCTAAGATGGGAGAGGAATGCCCTCCCTACCACCACAAAAAATAGGAGCAATCAGCTGTGTAATAATCAAATTACTCTCACAGACTCAATCTTGGTAACCAGAGCTTCCCATTCTGTCATTTACTCCTCTCAGTCTATAACCCGTACCTTTGAGATGACTGGCGTGTTCTGAACCTTGTGGCTTTCTTGGGCCTACATTTCAGTTTGGGGATGGGAAAGACAGCATCATGGAGTGGTGGAAAGAATATTGGATTGTGCTTTAAAGACACTGGTGTCTGCTTTGGCTGTGCCAGTAACTGTGCATTATTGGGTAAGACTCTTAACTCCTAGAGCCTTGGTTTCTTCATCTAGAGAAAAGCAGATTTTGAATAGATTAATTTAAAAGATTTTTCCAGCTCTGCGCATGTCCACAAAACAAGCTGGTCTGGTAACAACAGCGAAGACCTGCTGAGCATTCACTCCATGCTGGGCGCCGGACTGAGCATTTTACGTGCATGTTCTCTCTAACTTCTCAGAGCCATCTCATAAGGGAGTTCCTGCGTTTTACTGATGAAAATACCAGAAGACGTATTACAAGGCATGCAGGAGAAAACAGGGTTGGATATGTACATTTCCACCTTGTAGCTCATTTTGCTCTAGTTCTTTTACTTGTAAACACATGTGGAAATCTCTGTGCTGTCTAGCAATGCTCATTTTGTAGTTGATGGACTAGTCTAAAAGGAGGAGGAGAAGGAATTATGTTTGATCCAATGCACATGATTTCCAATCTTTTATGCTTTAAAAATATCTAATTTTTTTTCTTTATCAAAAACCAGGGCAAAACAAAAGAACAATTTATAGTAATTGTTTAAAAAATAAGCAGGTGGCTAGAGTCATGCATCTAGTTGCATCGAGAGAAAGGAGGAAGTTGGTGCCCTCATGGTGAGAGTTGGTTGAAGCCAAGGTGAAGGGCAGGGCGGGATCTCGGGTAAGCCTGGGCAGGGTGTGGACATCCCAGTGGCTCAAATGGCAGAGAGCAGGAAAGGTGATGATGCCTGGGCCTGGTTTTATGAAACTTGCAAGTTATAATTGTCATAAATATTCATTCTGGAGATTGGAATACCCTGAATCAGCCCAGGGAATTAGTTTTCCTAATGAGTGTTAGAATGCCCTAGGGACTTGCTAAAATGCAGATTCCTAGACTGTAGCCCCAAAGCCTCTGAATAATTCTCAGATCTGGATCAGGAATGGAATGTGCATATCTATGTAGACTTACCATTGCACCCAGCCATCCCACTACTGGGTATCTACCCAAAGGAAAAGAAGTCATTTTATCAAAAAGACACCTGCACTTGAATGTTTATTGCAGCAAAATTCACATTGCAAAGATGTGGAATCAACCCAAGTGCCCATCAATTCATGAGTGGATTAAGAAAATGTGGTATATGTACACCATGGAATACTACTCAGCCATAAAAAAGAAAAAAAGGAATGAAATAATATCATTTGCAGCAACTTGTTTGAAACCGGAGACCATTATCCTAAGTGAAGTATCTCAGGAATTGAAAGACAAACACCACATGTACTGTCTAATAATTGGAAACTAATCGATTGGCACACGTGGGCGTAAAGAGATGTAAAAGTCACTGGAAATGAAGAAGGGGGAGGGAGGAGAATGAGAAGGGTAAAAACCTACCTATTGGATACAATGAACACTATTTGGATGATTAGCACACTAAAAGCCCTGACTTAAGCATCATAAACGGTATCCATGTAACAAAAATATTTGTACTTCCTTAGTATTTTGAAATAAAAAAAAGGAATGTGCATTTCTAATAAGCAGTCAAGGGGACTTAGATGCTAAAACCCTCTGTCACAGTCAGGAAAAACTCCTGGGAGGGCATCAGGACTCACCTAGAATGCATAATGTTGAGTGAGTGATGATGTAGGTTGAGGCCACCATTCTCCATTCTGGTTTTTTTTTTTTTTTGTAGAGATTGGGTCTTGCTCTCACTTAGACTGGTCTCGAACTCCTGAGCTCAAGTGAGCCTTCCACCTTAGCCTCCCAGAGTGCCAGTACAGGCGTGAACCACTGCGCCTGACCCCTGAGCCCACCATTCTGTGACCTAACCCTGCTAGGCTTAGGCGCAGGCATGGGGTGTACTGATGGTGACTGTTTGTGTGGTTTTAGAAAATGGTGCCCCTGGTTTTTATTTGACCAGTGTGGGATAATAACAGCCTAATTCTCTAGAATATGGTTATTAACAGAACGTGAACTAGGTTGTTTTCACATTTCTACAGGAAGAATTGCTAGGCGACTGATTTCCCCTGGTGAGAGCTTGCGGCAGTGCTTCTTGGCGAGGAAGGCCATCGCTTTCCCAGACTCTGGGTGGCAGGGCAGACGGGACAGCTTGCTTGGCACTGTGCTGGGAACTGCCGTTTTTTACAAGCAGCCGAGTGGAACTCCACCATAGGTGGCTGATGACTGATGGGTAACACAGGCAGAATAATGACAAAGCTCTAATCATTGAGACTTTACAAGAGAGAACGATTCACAGATCTTTTTGTCACGTCATGCTAATCTGTGCATGTGTGCCTACCCACCCCCCCAATTCTCGAATCAAAAGGGATAGCGGATACGTGGCCAGATACTACTGTTTACAGGCTGTGCTCTTTGAAGTCCATCTGTTCTTTCAAGTGCATGTTAATTAAAAAGTTAGCTGAGAGCTGTCCTCCCCCCTTTTGATGCTGCATCTTGAGTCTATGTAGCAGGTGCTGAAAAACGTTTATTAGCAATACCAGATTTGAGACATTTCTTGGCTGAATTTTAAATATGGAGCTCAATCTGCTTTTCAGGCTGAGGCAGACGTAAAATACTTAGATTTGGGGTCATTATATGACTCTTAACTCGTTTGAAGAGTTTTTTTTTTTTAAAGAGGAAAAAATATTCATTTACTATTGCCTTTTACGAGCTATTGTTGGGGATGTATATACTTACGTGATCACCGTCGTGTGTGTGTGTGTGTGTGTGTGTGTGTGTGTAGTGTAAGCTTTGTAAAAGTCACTTGGCTTGTAACTATGGGGAGAAACTGAAATAGCCAGCGATAAGGCACCACTCACAGGTACCTTCATTTGATGGATATTATGCATATACCCAAGTCAGAAAGGTAAAAATTATATATGTAAAATAGAAAAAGGATTATGATAGTGTCAAGGGGAAAAGAGGGATACAAAATTTATGTACAGTATGATTGTGAGAATAAAGATGCTTGTGGATAATTTGGAAGAGAAAACAAGTGATAATTTCAAGTTTGGGTTTGGATGTGGCTTGGATCCATTAGGATGATTTTGATGGCAAAGAATAGAAAACCCAGTTCAAAATGGCTGAAACAATAAGGAGATTTATTGTTCATATTAAAAGAAATCCCAATGGCAGTCTCCAACATGGTGCAGTTCTGTTCCTCTGCTTTCTGGCTCCTCTGTCCTCTGAGTGTGGCCTTTATCCTTAGGCTGGTGGTGATTCTGGGCTTCCCCAGTGAACAGCCAGCAGAGGAAAAGAGAGGGCCCCTGTTCAGGTATGTATGTCCCTTTGAAAGAGCAAGGAAACCTTCCTGGAATTGCCCTACAGACGTCCTCCCATGTTTCATTGGCCCAGCCTGGATCATGTGTTCCTTCCCCATGCCCTCTGGGAAGGAATTTACAATCACTGTGATTGCCTCAAGTAATGAACACTAACCTCTGAGTGACCCGGGGGTCAGCTGGAAAGGAGGCAAGGAGGAAGCAGGTATTTGTTGAGGAGTACCAAAAGGGTCTGCTAAGGAGTATGGTTGGGGCTTGTTCTTGTATTTGAGAAAGTTAATGCAATTAAAAAATAGCAATAAGTAATTTAAGGCTGGGCATGGTGGCTCACGCCTGTAATCCTAGCACTCTGGGAGGCGCAGGCGCAGGAGGATCGATAGAGTTTAGAAGTGCGAGACCAGCCTAAGCAAGAGCGAGACTCTGTCTCTACTAAAAACAGAAAAAGTAGCTGGGCAACTAAAAATAGAAAAAATTAGCCAGGTGTGGTGGCACATGCCTGTAGTCCCAGCTACTCGGGAGGCTGAGGCAGAAGGATTGCTTGAGCCCAGGAGTTTGAGGTTGCTGTGAGCTAGCCTGGTGCCATGGCACTCTAGCCCAGGCAACAGAGCGAGATTCTTGTTTTTAGATACTATTTGCAGGCAAACATAACTGGCAAGTTCATTTCTGAAACAAATAATTCTATAATTGATGAGAATACTGAAGTTTGTTCAGTTAGGTAAACATGATTTAATTCTAAGTTTTAAACTTTTTTTTCTGAATTAACTTGTAAAGAAATCAGTCCTCTGAAACTTCTCTCTTCAGTCTGCGTGGCAAATAGGCATTCAGTTGTGTACGGCATGAACAATTGGTTTAGATTGTCTTCTACATGTTGACATACTTGTGGACGGAAAAATCCAAACTCTGAAATATTTGAAAAAAGTTTATTCTGAGCCAAATTTGAGGACTGTGACCCAGAGCCAAGCCCAAGAAGCCTTGAGCAAGTGGACTCGATGTGGTTAGGTAACAGTTTGGTTTTATACATTTCAGGGAGACAGGGGTTACAGGTAAAGTCGTAAATCAATACGTGGGAGGCATACATTGGTTTGGCCCGAAAAGGTGGGACATCTCGAAGGAGGGGTGGGCTTACAGGTTATAGGTGGGTTTAAAGATTCTTTGGCTTGTAATTGGTTAAAGACATGAAGCTTTGTCTGAAGGCTTGGGATGTTTTAACATAAGAGCTGTTATGAGAGACAAGCCACCAGACATGGATTTGTTGTGTAAATTGAGGACCTGCAGGTTTGTCTTGCATACCCTTAGGCCTATCAATGGGTCACAAAGGACACCTCCAAGAAGGGAAAGGGGGCATGATGAGGCATGTCTGACCTCTTTCCTCCTGGCAGGCAATTTAGTTTTAGGATATTCCTTTGGCCACGAGGGGGTTCATTCAGTCAGCCGGTGGGGGGGGGTGAGCCTTAAATTTTTATATTGGTTCACATACTGTTGTTAGAAAATCAGGAAATGTTTATTTTTGCCTCTTTACTATCTTTTTTTTCTCCTCCTCTTCTTCTTCCTGCAAATCAGCACAACTATTGAAAAAAAAATTATTGTGTGCAAAGCACTAAAGCAATGGTATTCCCCTCCATAAGCCACACATGCACATTTAGCCTCAATACATTTTATTAGGATCACCAGAGAGGGCACAAAGAGTGGAATGCTGATTCTTCTAACAGGGCAAGGATAGATTTCATTCATTCATTAAACATTTGCTGTGTTTGCACTAGATGCAGCATTTACAAAGATGAATCACTTGTGTCCTCTGCTTGAGGACACCCACTCTCTGGTTGAAGTGTCAGAAGAATAATAAGCATTTTCATTACCTTCTCTGTGGTACAGGTTCTGTGAGACAGATAAGAGGATTATTGTTTGGTTTTAATTTCCTCATTCAGTGCTGTCCAATAAAATGGTAATATGTATGGCACTTGCTTATGTATAGATGGTTCAGGTACACACAATTTGTGGAATTTTCTGTAGAGTTATATGCACATATTATTAGTATACCATAACTTCACCATGGATAGAGTCCATTTTTTGTGTGATATTGTATAATGTTTTAAACAAAGGAATAATGTGTAAGATTTATGAATGTCTAATAAGCACAATATAAATGGGTAGCATTGCTTATTCAAACCATATACTCTCATTTTGAACTAGACCAACTCAGGGTTTTTTTTTCTCAGCATTAAAGGTATTTACATGAATAATAGATGAACAATTAATATGAATTATAGATGTGAACTAATGGAGGCAAATATAGCTCTGTTGGATCTCTGTTCAGTTGAATGCCCTGTCTGTTGAAAGATGATTTGATTTCATTTGACCTGGGAGGATTTGAATAAAATCTTCTATTTAGCAATGATATAACAGGTTTAATTAATAGGTAGATATAATTATAGGTAAAAATAGTATACCTTAATACTGTCAAATAGGGTGTAGAAAGTAAATAGCGTCAAAATTAACCTAGGATCCCCTGCTGTACTTGAAAAATTCAACTAACAGCCCTCCCCATTCAGCCGTTTTCAGATACTGTGATTACTTTTCTATATTTTATAATTTAAATAGAAAATGATCCTTTAGTATATTTTCCAGTGTTGCCTTTGGTGTAAGACATAGTATTTATATTTAATTTATTGTCAAATGTGTCTGCTAAATTGTCCAATATTTAATGGTTTTTTTCATAAATTGAAATTGATGTATCACTCACAGCGTTAAGTATACTTTTTATCAAGGATCCAAACAATAGCTTGATGTTCCCAGCGTGCATTCTTTCTCTTCCACCAGAACAATAGAAATGATTGTAATTAATTATTTTGTGCATCTGTGAAGTTCAATAATAGATGAGAAAGGATTTGTGTGATAACATGAAACTTTTTTTTATCAAACTATCATTTTAAAAGTTGTTAAAAATATTTATTACTAATTTTGTTCAGAAAACACTACTGAGATGGGTCTTTGTTTTTACTGTATTTTTTTCCCTCTTCAAATGAGTGAATGTTATTCTGTAAGTACATTTTGTTTTCTTTTTGTTTTTTTTGAGACAGAGTCTCACTCTGATGCCCAGGCTAGAGTGCCATGGCATCAGCCTAGCTCACAGCAACCTCAAACTCCTGGGCTTAAGCGATCCTCCTGCCTCAGCCTCCCAAGTAGCTGGGACTACAGGCATGCGCCTCCATGTCTGGCTAATTTTTTCTATATATTTTTAGTTGGCCAATTAATTTCTTTCATAGTAGAGACAGGGTCTTGCTCTCACTCAGGCTGGTTTCGAACACCTGACCTTGAGTGATCCTCCCGCCTCGGCCTTCCAGAGTGCTAGGATTACAGGCATGAGCCACCGCGCATGGCCATAAGTACATTTTGCTTAGTAAACTAAACGGGCATTTCTTTTTATTTGCATTATTTTGGAACGAGCTGGATTTATGTTAGTGGAATGAAGATAGCTGACCCATTGGTTCCTTTCCTCATATTTCTTTTATGTCTCATTGAAGTATGGAGTATGGGAAGGGAGGTTTTTCTAGCCGTCCAAGGAGAGGCAGTACCATAAAAGCTCTATGATTTTGCAAGGTCTGCAGTAGCGAGTACCCCAAACCGAGTGACTTAAACAACAGAAACTCATTGTCCCACAGTGCTAGGGGCTAGAAGTCCAAGATGGAGGTGTCAGCTGGACCAAGCTCCTTTTGAAGGCACCAGGGAAGGATCTGTTTCTGGGCTTTGTCCTGGCTTCTGGTAGTTTGTGAGAGTATGACTTTAGGATTCAAGTGCAGTTCTCCCTCTGTGTGTGTCTTTTTTTTTTTTTTTTTTTTAGACAGAGTCTCTCTCTGTTGCCCGGGCTAGAGTGCCGTGGCATCAGCCTAGCTCACAGCAACCTCAAACTCCTGGGCTCAAGCAATCCTACTGCCTCAGCCTCCCAAGTAGCTGGGACTACAGGCATGAGCCACCATGCCCAGTTAATTTTTTTTATATATATATTTTTTTTAGTTGGCCAATTAATTTCTATTTTTAGTAGAGACGGGGTCTCACTCTTGCTCAGGCTGGTTTGCACTCCTGACCTTGAGCGATCTGCCCGCCTCGGCCTCCCAGAGTGCTAGGATTACAGGTGTGAGCCACCATGTTCGACCTGTGTGTGTCTTTTTGTCCAAATTTGCCCTTTGCCTAGGAACACAGGCATGTTGGATCAAGGCTTACCTTGATGGCCTCATTTTACCTCGATCACCTGCAAAGCCCCTATCTGCAGATGAGATCACATTCATAGCTACGGGGGTCAGCACTTCACCATCTTTTTGGGGGAGACAGTTCAACCCATAACAGCAGTCTGAAAGTTGAAAAACCAGTGGGACTTGTGAAGGAAATTTTAATCTGGTCAGCTATTGTTCTCTAGCTCCCCTTACAGTGATTGACTAACAACACGGTCAGAGAGAACCCTCAGTTTAGAGGATTCCTACTTTCTAGCAAAGTTGTCCATAAAGCAAATTTCTGTAACACGAATCTCTTTAGTCCCGTTTATAAAACTGGAGCTATATCTACACAGAAGAAAAATAATTGTAAACTAGGATGACAGTAAGTTACACATTTTTGGCAAGGAATTAAGGTAGTGGAATTGTAAACAGTTTGCACATTGGAACATTTTGCTTTTGAATAGTTGTAATACCAGCTGGCTTTTTTGGTTTTTGTTTTTTTTTGTTTTTTTTTTTTTTTGTAGCCATTCATTTCAGGAACTCTGAGAGCTCTTCTCCATGCATCCCATCATGCATAGCATTGCAGTTCCAGACTTTCTCCCATTGCTCGTTCGGTCTATAAATTTACAGTGTCTAATATAGTGACCTAAAACCTCTGTTGGAGACTTCATATTTTAAATTATTATTATTAGCAAATTTTTCAGTTAGGAATATTTGGAATAGAATAGTCTCCATGGAAACAGCACTCGAGAGACATTAAGACGGAACAGCCCTAGGTCCACTGGAAGGAAGGAGGGGGATCGATTCCAGATTGTGACTTGGAAAAATATTTGCCAAACGAAGAATTTAGTCTCTAATTTACGAGAAAAACTTTATTGTTAGTAGGTATAGCAATAGAAATTAGTGTACTTGGCTTTGACCTTTGTAGATTTCTTTTCTGTTTCATCCTTTTTTAAAAAATTTTATTGAGCTAAGGTTATTTCCCTTGCTCCGTCTTGTAATTGTGAACCTATAGGTGTGTGCAAATGTGCACACACACACATTCATGATCCTCCTACAAATCTGTACAGCCACGGGCCATATCAGCCTCCACTGATTTGAGGATCAGCTCCAATGTAGCGTCACCAGAAAGCCACCTCTCTCCTGTTCCACAGTGTACAGAAACTCTACCTTGTGCTTCTGTCTGGCTAGCTTATTCCCATATAATATTTTGTGGACTAATTGCAGTATTTCAAACAGAATAGTGAACACCAATGTGGTAGAATGCATACAGTAACACCTGAAGTTTTAAAAAGTGCTTATTGTATTGCAGGGTCTTTGCTTGGATTTGGAGACAGGAGGACAGTCACGAGGGCAGGAATCTAGGGGATGGCTGGTTGTGGCCCTGCAACCGCTAGATTGCTTTGGTCCATAGCTCCCATATTCACAAACTGGGGGAACTGAGTTACAGTTTTTAAATCTTGACCACCTCAACTGTTTTAAGAGGATAAATGCAGCAAGAACAAAATAAAGCCAAAAAAAAAAAAAAAAAAAAAGAAAAGAAAAGAAAAAAGAAAAGGGAAATACTACCTATCTTAAATGTATATAGTGTTAGGGCTCAGAAAATGATATCCCAAAATGAAGGCCTCAGAAGCAAAAGTTTTTCTCTGACCCTTTCTTGCACTCCTTTTCTCCTGAGACTAGCTGCAGAAACTAGAATCTCTCTTTCCCAAGGGGGGATCATAGAAACTAGAGCCTCTTTTTTCCAAATCCAGCCATAAAACCTAAAAATATTAATCTTTCTCCCTACCTTTCTATATGAAAACTGGCCACAAAAAATTTATCTGACTGACCTTGTTTGATTATAGGTCATAAGACTCTCATACCCCACCCCCCCAAAAAATATATATCCAAGGAGACCAAGAAAAACCCAAACAAATGGGCCTTATTGGTTTCCCCACCCAGTCTATTAACATTAGATCACGCTCTTTTGTTCAGTCGTCTTCCTGCACAGCTGTCCATGCTTTGTTAAATTTAAACATAAAGTAGACAATTTTCCCTATAGCTTTAGGTCTTCATTCTAAAGGCTCCTGTGTCACATAAAACTATGATCAAATAAATTCATATGTCTTTTCTCCCATTAATCTGCCCCCTCTCAGTAATTTTCGGTGAGCCCTCAGAGGACAAAGAGAAAGTTTTCCCTTGACCTCCACAATATTATAAATAATGTGTTCAAACTTTTACTATTTTAGAGCATAGTATTACGCTGTTTTTAAAAAAGAGGTTTCAAATAGTTATTAGAAGGGTTGAGAATTTCATAGAGTTCTATAACATGAAGAAGTACTCATCCTGAGTTCAAGGTAGATAGTTTCCTCGAAACACTTTAGAAATTGTAGGCCAGGCTCTGTGGCTCACATCTGTAATCCCAGCACTCTGGGAGGCCAAGGCGGGAAGATCACTTGAGATCAGGAGTTCAAGACCAGCCTGGGTAACACAGCGAGACTCCGTCTCTACAAAATATTAGCCAGGCATAGTGGTGTGCACCTGTAGTCCTAGCTACTTGGCAGGTCAGGAATTTGAGCCTACAGTGAGCTATAATCACGCCACTGTACTCTATCCTGGAAGACAGAGTGAAATTCTGTCTCGAAAAACAAAAGAAAAACTTTAAAGAAAAAAATTTTTTTTACATAAAAACATTGTGCTACCTGAGTAAGATTACTCTATGAGCCAGTATGCTACATTTTCATTTGTGATTTAAAAAAAGAAAGGAAAAGAGGGAAGATACATCTTAAGAAGAATATAAAGGACAAATAACTGGAGGAAACCTAGAGGAATAGGGTATAGAGATCTGGGGCATAATCTTTCACACTCTTTGAATTTTCTGAATCCATTATTTTCAATTAAAAAAATTTTTTTTTTTTTTTGAGACAGAGTCTCACTCTGTTACCCAGGCTAGAGTGCCGTGGCGTCAGCCTAGCTCACAGCAACCTCAAACTCCTGGGCTCAAGCAATCCTTCTGCCTCACCCTCCCGAGTACCTGGGACTACAGGCATGTGCCACCATGCCTGGCTAATTTTTCTATATATTTTTAATTGGCCAATTAATTTCTTTATATTTTTAGTAGAGATGGGGTCTCACTCTTGCTCAGTCAGGCTGGTTTCAAACTCCTGACCTTGAGCGATCCGCCCGCCTCGGCCTCCTAGAGTGCTAGGATTACAGGCGTGAGCCACCATGCTCGGCCTAAAATATTTTTCAAAGTAAATTTATAGCATACAGATAAGTCTGGAAGAACATAAAATGACCAAAAGTTATTTTTTATATCTTTATGTTTCTATATCAGAAAATTTCCTCTCATCATCAGGAAATGGAGGAAAAAAGAGAAATTTTCCAAAACAAACATTTTTCATACTTAAATAGGAATTTTAAAAAATTTTAAGAAAGCTTTAAAAAATTACCTCCTAATTTCCCTCTGATGACATCCAAGGCTTCCTGGTACTTTCCTAAACGTTCCAGGATCATATAATAAAGTTCAACCTTACAGAAAACAACAAGACATGCAACCATTGAAACTTCTCAATAATAAAGGGCTAGTCATTTTTATGTTTTTAAAAGTTATTTAACAGTAAAGAACATTATCATCAAATGAGATAAAACTGACAAGAAGAAGTAGACAACAGTGTTTCCCCCGTCTGTATACATCTCAGCCTAGAGTATTTGCTAGAAACAGCTCAGTGTTCATTATAATTAAGCTGGGGGCTTTCAAAGCTTTACATTTACACAAAGGCCAACACTGAGGACCCAGCTATCAAGCTGGAATAAAACAACAGTTCGTAATATTGTAACATAATATTGTAGCACTATCAAAATCATGAAAACACAAAAATAGGGCTTAAATTACTCACTTCAGCCTCAGCTTCTATCTTGTCCTCTTTCACCATTTTTTCTACCATTCTCTCAGCAAGGGGCAGAAACATTGTTTTTGAGAGGTTTTCATCCTGTGCAGATATAGACTAGAGGAGGAAACATAAATGTTTCATTCTAATTTCTCCCCTGCTTACACTATTTATATTAACACACAGACCATTACTGTGACACTGAAACGTAATTATCAATCCACCATGTCAAATCAGATCTAATCTGAATTGTCAAGAGGGTACATTAAAGAGGGATCTGCATTATAAGAGATTTCTCTCCTAAAGTTTCATCATCCCATGCATTCTTAAAATACTAAGCTTCTACCATATGACCTAATTTTTAAATAGGTTATTCATACATTTTTCTGGAAATATGTAAAGAGGGAGCATGCCTATATTGTTTATTATACATAAAGAGTATCATCAGGTATTTGAAGAAAGCTTTCAGATCTTTTTGAGATGTTTATGTATTAGAAAGGAAATGCCAATTCCTTCCACTTATACAGTTTACTAGTAACTATACTTGGCTTAAATTGATAATTAAAATGCATGATATTAAAAATGTTTATATTGCCAGATTCTGCTCAGAACTCACTTAACCCTTGTAAACAACCTTTCAAGGTATATGTTATGCTTATTTTATAGACAAAGGAACTAAGAAAAATTAAGAGATTCCCTTTCCCCCAAAGCTCTCCAAGAACATGTGGTAAGGCCAGTATATGAAGACAGACCTGTCTGATCCCAGAACATCTATTCTTAATCACTACATTTTAACTCCTTGCTCCCCATCCTCCCTATGCAAAATCTTACTTTGGTCCTTACAGCAGTTCTGGGAGATAAATATCTCCATTCTGCAAAAGAGCAAACTCAGGCTCAGAAATGAGAAGTGATAAAACAAGTCCACCCAGTTCAATGACCTATACACTAATCAACAATATTGTCTTTAAGAAAAACCTCAATTCGACAAATAACCTAGCATTGTATCTAAGATTCAAGGGAAATAAAGTCCATGTTGCATACAAATAAACTGATAGATCAACTCATAAAGAATACCAAAAATCCCCAACTTAACAAGTCAACTGACAATATGTAAATTCCTGGTTTGACATATGCTGCAACATGCTACCCAAGTGTTCAGAAGATACACTAAGGACAATGATATAAAAATAAAAACAAACTTTAATACCATTCTGAATGCCATACTCACTTGCATAATTAAGCTCATCACAGACCAAAAGTAGTAAGGGTTTTTGGGGACAATCTTATATAGAGCCATGCCAGCCTGAAAGACAGAGAACCATAAATACTTGATTTAAAAAACACTATACAAAGGGTAATTAATGATCTAAATAAGTTGACAAGTTTCCTAGGACAACAGTAATACATTTACATACACATTACTACAGGTGTGGTGGCACACACCTATAGTCCTAGCTACTCAAGAAGCTGAGGCTTAAGCCTAGGACTTGGAGGCTACAGTTAGCTATGATCATGCCCCTGCACTCTAGCCTGGGGCAAGAGAGAAAGAAAGACCCTGTCTCTTTACAAAGCAAAAAATAAAACAAAACAAAAGCAGTAAAAGGAGTAAAGTAGACCTATTCAAGCATAACTTAGAATCTGGAGTTCCAATGGCACAATCATAGCTCACAGCAGCCTCAAACTCCTGGCTCAAGCAATTCTCCTGCCTCAGCCTCCCAAGTAGCTGGCACTACAGGCATGCACCACCACACTCAGCTAATTTTTGTTTAGGACATCTGGCTAAAACAAAGGATTAAAAGCAGTAGTAGTAGGGGAAAGGGTTGAAAGGTAGACTGAGGTAACTTTGTTATAAGGCACTCAAAAAGGAGTCTACAAGGAGTAGGGAAGTGATATGTATAAATCTATATTCTTGGGGCCGGGCGCGGTGGCTCACGCCTGTAATCCTAGCACTTTGGGAGGCCAAGGCGGGCGGATTGCTTAAGATCAGGAGTTTGAAACCAGCCTGAGCAAGAGCGAGACCCCGTCTCTACTAAAAAATAGAAAGAAATTAATTGGCCAACTAAATATATATAGAAAAAAAATTAGCCGGGCATGGTGGCGCATGCCTGTAGTCCAAGCAAACGCAATACACGTTTGCTTGGACTACTCCGGAGGCTGAGTCCCAGCTACTCAGGAGGCTGAGGCAGAAGGCTCGCTTGAGCCCAGGAGTTTGAGGTTGCTGTGAGCTAGGCTGACGCCACGGCACTCACTCTAGCCCGGGCAACAGAGTGAGACACTGTCTCAAAAAAAAAAAAAAAAGAATGAAAAACTTACTAAAGAGATAGATATATTAAAAAAAAAAAAAAAAAACCAAACAGAATTTCTGGAAATGACAGACACATTGATGGATTTACAAAATCCTGCTGAAAGTTCAAACAATAGACCAAGCCAAAGAAAGAATTTCAGAGCTTGAAGACAGGTGTTTTGAATTAACCCAGTTAGACAAAAATAATGAAAAAAGAATTAAAAGAAATGAGCAGTCTTTGAAAATTATGGGGTTATGCAAAATGCTCAAGCTTAAGAATCATAGGTATTCCCCCTGGCAAAGAAGAAAAAGCAAAAAAGTTTGGAAAACCTGTTTAGGGAATAATTGAGGAAAACTTCCTTAATATTGTTAGAGATTTAGACATCCAGATATACGAAGTTCAAAAAATTCCTGGGAGATTTATTGCAAAAAGGATATCACCAAGGCATATGGTCATCAGGCTATCTAAAATCAAAGGAAAGAATTCTAAGAACAGCAGGAGAAAAGCATCAAATAACTTATAAAGGAAAATCTATCAAAATAACAGCAGAATTCTCAGTGGAAACCTTACAAGCCAGAAGGGACTGGGATGCTATCTGTAGTCTTCTTAAACAGAATAAGTGTTAGGTAAGAATTGTGTATCCTGCAAAACTAAGTTTCATAAATGAAGGAGAATTAAAGTCTTTTCCAGATACACAAATGCTAAGGGAATTTGAAAAAAATAAAAAACAAGAATACATTGAAAAGATAATTTAATATATTCAGGTGGGTTTCATCTCAGGAATGTAAGGACAGTTCAACATACACATGTCAGTAAATGTGATTCACCACATGAACAGAATTAAAAACAAAATCAACATGATTATTTCAATAAATGCAGAAAAAGCATTTGATAGAACCCAGCATCCCTTCATGATAAAAACTCTGAACAACCTAGGCATAGATGAAACATAACCTTGAATTAGTCAAAGCCATATACGACAGACCCACAGCTAACATCATATTGAATGGGGAAAAGGTGAAAGCATTCCCCCTAAGAACCTGAATAAGACAAGCATGCCCACTTTCACCAATTCTATTCAACAAAGTACTAGAAGTCTTAGCCAGAGCAATCAGGCAAGGGAAAGGAAGAAAGGACATCCAAATTGGAAAAGGGTAAGTCAAACCATCCCTGTTTGGTGACATGATCTTTTACCTAGAAAACCCTAAAGACTTCTCCAAAGGACTTCTAGATTTGATAAATGAATTTGATAAAGTGTCAGGTTACAAAATCAATGTATGGAAATCAGTGGCACTGCTATATACCAATAAGGACCAACCTGAGGATCAAATCAAGAACTCAATCCCATTTACAACAGCTGCAAAAAAAAATAAAAAGATAACTAGGAATATACTTAATAAGGAGGTGAAAGATCTCTATAAGGAAAACTATAAAACACTGATGAAAGAAATTATAGATGACACAAATATTAATAAATAAAAAACCACCCATGCTCATGTATTGAAAGAACCAATATTATGAAAATGACCACACTGCCCAAATCAATGCAATTCCTGTCAAAATGCCAACATCGTTTTTCACAGATAGAAAAAAAATCCCCAAATTCACATGGAACAATAAAAGAGCCCAAATAGCCAAAGCAATCCTAAGCACAAAGAACGGTTATCTGGAGGAATCACATTACCCAACTTCAAATTGTACTACAAGGCTATCCTAACCACAACAGCATGATAGTGGTATGGAAGTAGACACATAGATCAATGGAACACAACAGAGAACTCAGAAATAAAGTGAAATACTGAAAACCAACTGATTTTCAACAAAGCGCACAAAAAACATACACTGGGGAAAGGACCCCCTATTCAAGAAATGGTGCTGGGAAAATTGGATAGCCATACACAGAAGAATAAAACTGGATCCCTCTCTCTCACCATATGGTAGAATGGTAGAAAATATTCACAAACTATGCTTGTGACAAAGCACTAATACCCAGAATCTACAAGGAACTGAAATAAATCAGGAAAAAAAATAACAACTCCATTACAAAGGGGGAAAAAGATATGAACAGATATTTTTCAAAAGAAGATATCAAATGGCCATCAAACATGTAAAACAATGATCAACATCACTAATCATTAGTGAAATGCAAATTAAAACTATAATGAGCTGCCGCTTTACCCTTGTCAGATTGGCCATTATGAAAAAGTCAAAAAACAATAGCTGTTGGCATGAATGTGGTGAAAAGGGAATGTTTATACACTGTTGGTGGGAATGTAAATTAGTGCAACCTCTATGGAAAACAGTATGGAAATTCCTCAAAGAGCTAAAAGTAAACCTATCATTAGATCCAGCAATCCTATTACTGGGTATCTAAAGGAAAAGACGTCATTTTATCAAAAAGACACCTGCACTCTAATGTTTATTGCAGCACAATTCACAATTGCAAATGTATGGAATCAATTTAAATGCCCATCAACTGATGAGTGGACAAAGAAAATGTATGTGTGTGTGTGTGTGTGTGTGTGTGTGTGTGTGTGTGTGTATCGTAGAATACTACTCAGCCACAAAAAACAATGAAGTGATGTCTTTTGCAGCAATGTGGATGGAACTGGAGGTCATCATGCTAAGTGAAGTAACTTAGGAATGGAAAACCAAACACTGTATGTTGTCACTTACAAGTGGGAGATAAGCTTTGAGTACTCAGGGCTATGCAGAGTGGTATAATGGACATTGGGGACTCTGAATGGGGGAGGTTTAGAAGGGATGAGGGATTAAAAATAACCTATTGGAAACAATGTACACGATTTGGGTGATGGGGAACCCAAAAGCCCAGACTTCACCCCTACACATGTCGTAGTGTAACGATGTAACCTAAAACCACTTGTACCCCTAAATCTATTGAAATAAAAAAGAAATGTGGTATATAAATACAATGGAATATTATTTACCCTTTAAAATAAGGAAATCTTGCTATTTGCAACAACATGGATGAACCTGGAGGACATTATGCTAAGTGAAATAAACCAGACACAGGAAGACAAATACTATGTGTTCACATTTATATATTAAGTCTAAAAAAGTCAAACTCACAGAAGCAGAGAGTAGAAGAGTAATTGACAAGGGCTGGGGCATGGGGAAAATGGGGGGAGATGTTGGTCAAACTGTATAAACTTTTAGTT
>CAUYRT010045491.1:0-47214 GCA_963574885.1 Lepilemur ruficaudatus
CCTGTAGTCCCAGCTACTCGGGAGGCTGAGGCAGAAGGATTGCTTGAGCCCAGGAGTTTGAGGTTGCTGTGAGCTAGGCTGACGCCACGGCACTCACTCTAGCCCGGGCAACAAAGTGAGACTCTGTCTCAAAAAAAAAAATGTCTTAAGGGAGCCAAATAAATGCAAACTTCTTTAAGGAACTGTAAAAATCAGCCACTCTGTGAAGGGATCTGTCCACACTCAGGGAGGAGATGGAAGATCCACATCGGAAGGAAGAATTAGATGGCTCAGAGTCCCAGGTATGGCTCATGGTGTCACACCAGAGTCTTGGGCATAAATCAAATCCTGTCTCCTGACCAAAAATCTCAGAAGAATGTCTGACCTTACCCTCCTGAGATAGAAACCCCAGCTTGCTAGAGACAACTGCCACCTTAGCAGGTAAGTGATGCTGACTCCAAGAAGCTAGAATTAAGTATTAAGATTAGGGAGGAAATCAAACCCATCTCTTTTTATGTACATGGGAATAATCTATGTACACTTGACCTTCATACTACTAGTCATGTTTAAGAGAAATTGGTATGTTGGAGCAGCTAACAGATTAGCTTTGTAATTCCAACTTGATTTAACTGAGTGGTTGATTTAGATTTAGGATTTTAAGCTGGAAAGTATAAGAGAATAAAGCTAGTAAACAATAATGGAAAGTCTTAGAAAATTTATGAGTCATCATATTTATGGGTTTGGCTTATCATATTTATAAAAATGACCTAAGTTTTTGGGAAGGCTTCATTCGTCTCCTTGGAATACCTAGAAAATAAAATAGAATTATTCATAAATGTTTAAGGGTGTAAAGGAGGAAAACTAGCTTTTCTTCCTACCCGTTTTAGGTTTGTTGGCTGGGGCCCCTGTAACAAAAGACAGTAATAATAAGAGAAAAACGTACAAATTTATGTAATGTAAGTTCACAAGAAACGGGAGCCTTTGTAAGGAAATGAAGACCCAAAGAAAGTCACACCTGGATATTTTCGTGCTAGGTTTCATGAAGCATGGGGTGTTGCAGAGAAACATGGCGGCACAAAGGAGATACAAGGTAAATGTCATGAACTGGGGGGACCTTAGCAAGGCCTGCTTGTCCCGGCCCTCTTTGTGTCCTCTGTGTCCCTGCGTCTTCAGAGGTAAGGATGTCCCTTTCCTTCAGGTATAGGGAAGGCGCCTCTTGAATGACCATCTTAATGCCTCCAGCGGAAGGTCAGAAAATCCTTCCCAGGTCTTCTGCAGGGGGCAGGGTGGGAGAAGGTGGGAGAGAGCTTCCAGCGTGTGCTGTCTCTCGAATGCCTTCGGCTTAAAACAGTCAACACACCGAGGCACCGTATTTCGGGGCAGCATGTCCTGAGCCCCATTGAGGGAATTTAATTTAGTTATAAAAGCCTTTTGATAGTAAAACTGTGAAACTTTGCTAATTTTAAAAACAGAATTACAAGATGGCTGTAACTTAAACTTCAAAGCCCAAGAAATGAGGTTTTTAAAAAATTTATAACTTTGATAAATTGAGTACTAAATGAGGTAACAACATAACTGTAAACTATTTTTTTTCCATCAACAAAAGTTGTTTTCAACTTTTGTTGGAAAAATTCCCCTTGACGTCTTAGGAGCCTCAGCAGTATAATAGGAGCCTTCTCCAGTCCCCGCTGCCCGCACGCCAGCTCCTTTGTCCTGCTGTGACTCTTCTTGCCTAGAGCACTTAGCGCCTTCAAACGCATACGCAACTTACTTAAAAAAAATTGTTTATTTTATCGTGCTAAAATATACAAAACATAAAATTTACTATTTTAATCACTTTTAAGTGTATTATTCAATGGTGCTACGTCCGTTCACAATGTCGTATAACCGTCAATGGACGTTTCTATTACGCATCTTGTTGACCGTGTATTTCCCCTTCGGAATGCATGCACGCCCTGGGAGGGGATCGTGTTGTGCTCCTGGGTGTTCCCAGGACTTGGGACAGCGTGCTCGGCACCAGAGTGGTCAGTGAGTTCTTGCCTGGGTCTAAGTACCTCCTTAGGAAGGTCACTTGGTGACACCAAACCATAAAACAGTCCCTGGGAGCAAAGAAGACAGAGCCCTTGGCTCTCCCTTTCTTCTCTCCATAGGAGGTGAGAAAGGCCCCAAGGAGAGAAGAAGACCCCTAGTCCCAGTGTCAACCGGCCAGGCTGCGAGACTGTGGTGCAAACCCGGCTCTCAGCTGCCCCTGGCCCGGTGGAGGGACGGCCTGGGGAGGGACCGCCCGCGCCTTCTCCAACCCAGGCGGACACCTGCTCCCTCATCCCCCTGGGAAATACCCTGAAATGGTGGCTAGCTTTGTTTAATGACCAACTCAAGCGTAATTGTTAAGAATGAGTACATTAGGGGAACGTAAACGGGACAAAAGTTTATAAATGAACTTTTCATAGTTTCAAAAATCTTTTCCAGTAATTTACTCTAAAGTGGTGTTATGATTAGGTAATAGACAGTCGTGAAATGTCTGAATCATTTCTAAGCAAGATAAAAATACTGAAACATAAATTGCTGAACGTAAGTTTATTTTTTGGTTTCCTAAATTTTGTAGAAAAACAAAATGCACTTAGGTCTGTTAATAAACGTGTCCTGTTTCACACTGAAAAATTGTGTTACGAGGAAGCACATATTATGAAATGGTGTTAGTCTATAGAGTGCTGGCTCACAATTGCTAAGGATTAAAAATTCTACTATATGTAATTAAAATTACTAAAAATAAGGGGAACAATTCTGTGTGCCAAATGTACAAGGACAGTGAGATGTGTTTTTGTTGAGGAAAGCCATAAGAAAGGCATGAAGGTGTGCGTGTGTCTGTTGAGGAAAAAAATAATTTTGTCTAATTCAGAAATTATTTAAAGGTCGGTTCAACATATAGATTGAGAAAGGAAACAGAAACAAGGCAGTTAGTAGGAGAAAGGGAGATTTTTATGTTTTATCAAAATAATTTCCTGCTTCCTACTGTCTTTATTAGGTCTTTAATTACTTAAGAAAATGGAGTTAAAGAGTTAAGGGTTTTATTTTTCAGCAAATATATAACTTCCTTTGAAGTCTATTAATTATCACTCGGATTAAATGAATATTATTTCACAGTGACCTGTGATCCTACTTTTGGTCAGGTGTTCTGACCCTTTATTTTCACAAACTTTCCAAAATCGAATTTTAAAATTAACTCTTTTTGAACTGAACTAAACTTGGGACATCAGAGAGGGCCCCGGAACTTCCTGAGGCTCTACAAAAGAGATACATTAAACCAACTGGGCCTCTTTGATGTGGCAAATTATATGGGAAACATTGTCAAAACAAGAATGGGTGTTTCATTTTTTTGAGTTATGTTTGTATGGATATGTTCTTAACACGTGTTTTAAAATTATATAAAGTTCCTAGAAATCTGGTATGTCCTGCCAGAAGTTTTCAGCCATGATTTTGGTTATTATGTTAAGACGTTGTATGCCACAGACATGACAGATGTCCTTCCAATCCCATCACCGTGAACTCTCATCGGGTTTTTTTATGACCATTTTAAGTCATAGTGTCCACAGTTAAGCTGTTTTATTGTGATGCTTTTTCTGAAAACTCTTTACAAGCAACTATAATCCTAAAGTGTTATTTTTTCAAGGAAGTTCATGGAAAGGATGAAAAGAATTCTGACAAGTACAAGTTTCTGATGACTTTGAAATACCATTGGGCTGGGTAAGAATTTCTAAAACTCTAATGAAAAAGCTGATAGGTTTGTGAAACTACTAAACAAGATCAAACAGACCCAAAATTAATTACATGAGACTGAATGAACTGATAGAAAAGAATTACGGGCTTTTACAGCTCTTTTAATTTGAAATGTTGCTGGTTCCTTAAATGTTTTGTTTTCCAGATTTGAAAAACCTTTTTTTTCTTTTATGCTATCCATAGTTTACAGCAATGTGGTAAAGTATACATTTGTAAACAAAAATTGAGATATTTGCTTTTCCTCCCTACCTGATTCCTCTTTTGGAAACTGTACCTGAGCATAATTATTTTTATGACAATATTGTTATTTGCATGATTTCAATAAGAATGTGCTCTCTTTATAACAGGACGCAATTGGAAACATTGGTTATATTACCAAGGCTTTGACAGTAATGTCATATTGGAGAAGATGCACAGAACGCCTGGCTTCGTGTACTCCCAGCCTCACAGTGAAGGGGTAAAAACATTGTCACTTCCTGACAGGCCCAGGAACGAAACATTATTAATAGATGCTACAGGCACAGTGTGCTGTCTGCCTTGGCTTGGCCTCTAGCACTGAGAGGTTTTCGAAAGTCCAGGCTGAGATTCTTTCTCAAAATTTCCAGCAACGCAAATGTAAAAGGGGCTTATGTGGTTATTGTTGCTGCACATACATAAATAATCAGGATAAGTTTGAGACTAAATTTCTTTTACAAAGAAGTTGTTCTTGCCATGATTATCTTTGGTAGGAATGGGTCTGACTGTAAAGAGAAAAATTATGTTTCCAAAGAAAACTGTGGTACACCTGCTATTAGGTTGTAGCCCTGTGTACTGTTTTTGAGTTTTTATTACCTACCTGTAGACCGGACTGGATTCTGAATTCTTCTTGTTTTCTCTAATATCTGGCTACAACTCTGCAATGAAGAGCAAGAACTCCCCTGGACAACTCGACATAAATGTCGAGGGACAGATCTCATGCCTCCTGGGTGAGCCACACAGACAGTGGACCAGAGACGCCCGATGCCCCAGCTAAGGACATTCAGCTACAAACAAGATGAGAAGTTGCTGGCTTCATGCCATAGACAGCTCATCCCAAGATGCCGGGATGAGACTCCCCATTACAATAAAAATCTTACCCCTCTTAATTTTTCCATGCTTGTGTCTACTTACTTCACTTGGCAGGATAATGCTATAGTTACAATTTCACAATCAGTGGTTTCTGTGCGTCAGTTGATGGAGCATTGGATCGGTCACGTAAAACCCAAATCTTTGTAGGACCTCAGAGATCCTTCAGTCCACCTTGTGGGTACTTTAGCAACATCCCTAACACAACTGTTTGCCCAAATTATGCTCGTGGTCTCTTTCATAGAGCTAGCACTCACTGCTTTAATTTAATCTGTTCCTGGGGTGCTAGATGAGAAAACTGCTACCTGCTCACTGAACAGGGAGGAATTTGTGTCATTGCTGATCCTTCTTGTTGCACATAGATAAACCCATCAGGTATTGTAGAGACTCAGTTGCAAAACGTTAACAAATAGCCTACTTGGTTAAAACAGGTAGATTCCTTGTCTGGCTCATTCTTTGAAATATTTGATTTTGGTTGCTTCGGTTCATGGGGACCCTGGCTAAGGAACACACTCTAAATGCTTGGCACTACCTGATAGTCACAATAGGAGTCTCCCTGGCATGCTGTATCCTCTCAAAAAGCTCTAAATGTTTGCATACAAACCATCGTCAAACATCAGATAGTCTCTCCTTGAGGGCAATGACGAAAACTCAAAGAAATGCATGACCATGAAGACCTATGAATGATGCGTTGAGGTCGGAAACCCAGAATGACAGTCACTGAGAGTAGCACTAACGCCTTTAGTTCCGGTCAATCTCTCACCTAGGTGAGACCTTGACCAAAAGAGAGGAATTGTCAAATAAAAAGTATAGGAGGCTATTGTTTTGAATTAAGCTCCTAGGCCCCAGCAGACTAAGACTAAAAACCAATATGGAGTCACTCATGCTAAGGTTCCATGTCCCCAAAGTAAAACTAAGTTGTTACTTGGCTTTCTGAGAAAGAGATAGAGAGAGAGAGAGAGAGAGAGAAAGGATGCACCAATTCCTCAAACAGGCCTGCTTCAATCTGCAATCAGCATGTTAATAAAGTTTTAATTCTTAACCCAAAGTAACTTGGTGTTAACTAATCAATTATCTTTCCATTGTTTGTCTCCCTTTCTTTCCCCACCTTACAAGGAAAGCAATTTTATTTATTGTTTTCTTTTCTTTTCTTTTTTTTCTTTAAATAGATATGGAGTCTCACTCTTGCTCAGGCTGGTCACGAACTCCTGAGCTCAAGTGATCTTCCCGCCTCGGCTTCCCATAGTGCTAAGATTACAGGTGTGAACCACACACCCGTCCGAAAGCAGCTCTAAAGTGACCGATCTGTTTTGTATTCTTCCTTTCTGCTTTCTTCTACCCTTTTCCTATAGATAGAGACGACCTTCTCTGCTCAACCTACTGGAACACTTCCTCTATTTATGGAATGACGTGTTGCCTGATCCCAGCATTGCAAATAAAGCCAACTGAGATCTTTAACCTAATTTGTAGCAACTTTGTCTTTTGACAGATCTAAATTGCCAGATCCAAATGGCCAAAAGCACAAATTGATGTCTAAATGTGATTGAATTCAGGAAACAGAAAATTAGTAACAATAAACTATGAGTTCTCACTTTAAGTCCATTGACAAAAATTATGAAAGGCTGTTAATACCCATTGCTCTCAGAGATGCTGGGAAAAAGAATAGCCTCTTATATGACTGGTAGAAATGTGAACTGTAACTGCTTTTTAAGGAAGCTGTTTGAAAAACAATCTGGCAGCACTTATTAAAAATTTTTTTTAAATCTGTATTCTTTATGAACCAGCAGTGTCACTCTTGAGGAATCTAGCTGTTAGAAGTAAAAGAATCAATTTGAAAATATAGTTATAAGGTTGCTTTAATACATCAGTCTCCGCAGTGAGGGAAGGAAACCGGGAAACAATGAATGCTCGTCCACAGACAGGAGCTACATTCACTGTGGAACTTCCCCTCGCAGGTTGCTGGAGCTGCCTCCGGAGGTCCCGCCGGCTCCTCTTCTCCACTCCGCTCCACTCGACCGTCACGTCGGTGGCTTGAAATCACCCGCGGTGGGAATGTTTAGGGCACGTATATCAGCAAACACCAGCAGCCAGGGCTCCCCCTGGGAGAGCTGGTAGTTATACATTTGCCAGTGCACAACGGCCTCCCTTCCATAAAATAATACACAGGGATTAAAGATCATGTGCTGAACCAGTTAAATTGTAGGTAGTTTCATAAGGTTTTATTGAATGAGATAAAGATACTAAATAGCATGCATACTATTCCAATTTTGAAACAAATATAAACAAACCTTGGAGGAGTATGTATGTACTTAAGTATTTTATATATATGATTATATGAACATGGAGGAAAGTGTGAAGGATATACAGGGGAGGGTAATGTGATTAGGGAAGTGGGGAAGAGAGAGAGAAAGATTTTTTTTAAAAACTGATTCCATATATAACTCACATGCACATAAACACATACACACACGTGTGTGTATGTATGTGTGCTCACAAGGAAATTAAGGAAACAAAGGCTAAGGTTATATCCACAGATTTGTAGGGATTTCGTGTTATGTCATTAAATGAAAAAGCAAGTTGCAGAGACGTGTGTTTCACGGCTGTTTCAATCAAGAAACAAGCCCAAGCCCCAGTGTGTGTGCATGTTTGCCTGCACGGGCTCGTACGAGCCACGTGAAGACTTGTAAGGGTTTTGGATGTCTCAGGAGGGGGGTAGGATTAGAAGTGAGTAACGCTGAGCTTTTTCTTTATAAATCTTTGAACTGTTTTACCTTTTACAACCAATGTGTTAGACTTTCATAATTTGAAAAACATCAAATGAAAAACATTTCCAGAAAAAAAAAAATAGTTCTTTCAGCTTGTCAACACTCTTTCACACATATTACCACCTCCGCCCCACCTGCCTGTGTAAGAAGAGTAAACACTGTTATCTCCACGTCACTGTTGAGGAAGCAGAGCTCAGCATGGACACTGCCTTGCCCGTGACCACAGACTGTGGACGTCAGAACCCGTCCCCACCCAGGTCTCTTGACCCACAGACCAGAGAGGTCTTAGCGGAGACCGCAGTGGATGTGGTAGAGGAGAAGCAGCAGCAACAACAGGAAGTGGCCAGTGGTGTCTTTCCTGGCCAGGACCCTCATGCAGGCAGGAATGAACTCTGCCTATGACAGAAAACATATATGCGTGCACAATTATCAATATTTACCGTATATATCTAATGAGGCTATTTGTTTAACCTTGCTTGAAACAGCCAGCATTTGAAATCTTATCACATCGTCTGGAGCGTTCATTGCTAGTTTCACGGGTTACTCTAGATCACATGGCCAAAAGAATGTTCATAAACATCATCTGCGGCAGGGAGGAGGGAGTGGTGCATGACGTGACCTTCCTGGATATCAGTAAGGTGCCTTTCCTGGGTCCTTTCTGCTGGCTCCACAAGAAGGGGCCTTGCTAGTCCTCGCCTGCAGGAAGTCCCCCTGGGGCATGGATTTGTGTACTGTTCCTTTACCGTATCAGCATCTTTGACAAACACACCCCGTGCTTATTTAAGAGATCTCCAAGTCCCGGAAAGCCAAGAAGTATGCACTGTGACGTGGCCAAATGAATCACAGTAGCAGCTCCAGGAAGAATCAGGCCAGTTGGCACTAACATCCCCGTCTTTCCACCCTCAATGGCTCTTAGCATGTTCTTATCTTTACTGGCAAGGCGTATCTTTTGAAAATCGATTGGGAGTTATGCTTCGGGGTTCATAAATGTTCTCTCCACACCTACGTTGATTTGGGTGTGTTTGAACAAGACCAGTGAGTTTTAGTGGAACTAGTTGTAATGTGGTGAGCGGTGTCCTGGGCCGAGTCCATGGACCTACAGACAGACCCAGCTCTGCTGCTAGCTGTGGGGATCTCGAACAAGCCAGAACTGCTGTGTGGGTCAGCGTCCCCACCTCTAATAAAAAGATTGCAAACCCATTTCACCTCCATCATGGATCACTGTGAGCATCAAACTAGAAAATGGATGAGAAAATGCTTTGCAGATCATGAAGTACCTTCGACACACAAATTGTTGTTACTGATTTCCTGGGCCGCAGGAAGTGAGAAGGCCACTCCTCGGGGTGCCCTATTTTCAGGAACAAATGAAAAAAAATACATATACATGGCTTCCATTTGAAATGCTTCATTGATTAATCTAAGTTACCTGGTAAATCTTTTTGTAATGCTGAATGAAATTCCCTTAAGAGATTCTGTTGATGTGTCTTCGAGGAGGTAAAAAGCAGTGTTTGCCACCAACAAACAGGAATTTTTAAAAGATGCTTTCTTCTTGACCATAGTTATTTCTGCTTGACACTATGCAAATGTCTTTATTTCAACAATATTTCCTCCTTGTTTCTTAAATGAGAGCTTTGGGAACAGGCTTTGTATAATGTGCTGCTTGAGACTTTCGAAATGCAAATAAGTCTTTCAATGCAAAAGTTCAGAATATTCTTCTAAATTTAAAAGAAATCCACTTTAAGTTTTTGGGAAGCAACCTGGCAAACATTAATAAAATTAAAAATAATAATCTCTTTGGATATAAATGTAACAGAGCATATCATAAAGCTAACATTCACTGACTATCTCCTATGTGCCAAGCACAAGGCTAAGTGTTTTACATAGATCATCTCATTTAATCATCACAACTCAATGAGTAGGTATATTATTATCCCCATTTTGCAAAATAAGGAAAACTGGGCTACTGAATTTAACAAGACATTACTTTTTCCCCAAATGTATTCACGGAAATGTCACGGTTAAAGTGGATATTGGTTAAATTTAGAATACCACCAAGCCCTGGCAGATGGGCAAAGAACACTAGAAGACCACCCTTTCTATACGCCAGACACTGTGCTAGACCCTTGTCACAAACTGTGTCATCAACCCTCCCACTGCCCTAGTATTTCCCGGAGAAGGAAAGGAGGCACACTGCTATTGTTGAGATGGGTACTGGCTGCCAGGCCTTGTGCTGGGCGGCTTTCAACAGCTTTCTCAATTAAACATAAACAGACAATCCACAGATATGGAAATTCAGTGAACCCGTATAGTAAACAAATGGGAAAAAATGGTCAACATCTCTAATAATAAAAAATTACAACTTAAAACATCAATGAGATAGCAATTGCACTTGTCACATTAGCCAAAGTTAAATGCCAATGGTAGTGACTTCGTAGTGGAGCTAATTTATTTGTATATTGCTGGTGGCACATTTACGATCAAACACTAAGTGCAGACGCAGAATGCAAATGTATGCCCGCGCTAAGCTCGCCCGCGTGCGCGAGGGGAGCCCAGCAAAATGAAAACAGCTGTTGTGTTAGAGCAGCATGAATCTCTTAAACTGTCTTCACCATTTTGTAATATTGTTTTTACAATAAATACGACTGGGAAAAAGGGGATTTTATTATCCCATTGTATCACTTATCATTGAGGGTTACATTTCTGACTTAAATAAATCATGGATATGACCGAGAAATAATGAAAAAGCCAAGATTCAGTAATTTTCAGCTTCTGCCTTCACCTGAGATATCAAAAGTTGACGTTAACACATAGAATTTTATGATCCTCATTCCACTCCCTCATTTTATTGATGAAAAAAATGAAGGCCCAGAGACACAGAATTCCTTGTCAAGGTCAAACAGTTGCCCGTGGAGGTGCAGCCAGCACCTGTTGCTTCATTTTTTTTAATTCCATGACGTGAAAATGCAGGTACCATTTATATGAAACCACCAAAAATTCAGCATTAAAAAAAAAAAGGGTAGATCTCAGAATTCAAATGCTGGAGCAAGTGTGTCCCTGGGGTCCACTCTAGAACTTCTGGTTGGGGTACGTTGGCCACCAGCCTCGAGGTGTGGGTTTACTTTAGGGCAGTGGGGTCCCCCAGCCAGCTGCATCAGCATTTCCTGGGAACTTGCTAGAAATGCAAATTCTCGGGGCCCCACCATGATGACGTGAATCATGAATTCTGAGAGTGGCCCAGTAATGTTTTTTAACAAGCTGTCCAGGTGCTTCTCATGCACGCTGAAGGTTGAGAACCAGGCTCTAAGGCGTTGCTTCTCCAAGTTCAACGTGCACAGGAATCACCTGGGGATCTTGTTAAACTGCAGGCTGCGATTGGACAGGTGTGACGGATGGGATGGAGAGGCCTGCGTTTCTAACAAACTTTCAGGATATGCCCATGCTGCTTCTTTGAGGACCACACTTTGAGTAGCAAGACTGGACTAAAGCCGTGTGCCCACAGCGGGCTGTGAATGGGTGCCAGGCCTGCGGAGACAGTGGACCTCAGCCCCCTGTGTCCCTCCTACTCAGAGTGTGATCCAGAGCCAGCATCAGGTATTCTCTGGAGCTTGTCACAAATGCAGACTATCAGCCCCCACTGCAGACCACTGCATAGGACCTGCATTTTAACCAGGTCCTCGGATTTCCTTGGTGGCAGCATTAAAGTTGGAGCAGCTCTGCTGGAGGAAGACTGCTGGATGTGGAGGGACAGTCAGTCTCTGAGCCAGTCACCTCCGCCAGGCAGCATCAAGACCCCAACCTAGTGTGACTGACACATATGAAAAGGCTACCGGTCCGGGAAATGGGGGAGTCGAGCCGGGGTCTCACCAGACAGAACAACCAACAACAGGGGCTGGGTGGGGGACGGGGGGACAGGAATCCTGCAGGAGTATTTTTAAATGTAAGAGTGTTAAGAATAAGTATCTCCCCCAACAAAAACAAAATAAGACAAATCGATAACTGCTGTTGGAAGTTCTGCCGAGCAGTGTGACTTCTCCGCATACAGGTGGGCGCGTGGCCGGCACTGAGTTACCCTCACCTCCTTCCAGACCTTCCCTCCCAGCCCTCACCCCAACCCAGAAACCAGGGCAGAAGCGGGAAAGAAACAGCTCATGGAGAAAGTTTCAGAGAAGCATATTAGAGCAATTGCCCGCTGCTAGGAAGTTCCTGTGGCCGCTGTAACAAATTTCCACAAACTCGGTGGCTTCAAACGACATAAACGTATCTAACAGTTCTGGAGGGCTGTGTGCCTCCGGCAGGTTCAGGGGAGGAAGTTCCTAGAGGCCGCCTGCACTCCTTGGCTCCAGGCGTCTTCCTCCGTCTTGGAAGCCAGCAGCGCAGCATGTTCAAATCCCTCCTCCGACCTCTGCTTCTGTCCTCACGTCTCCTTCTCGAAATCTCCTGCCTCCCTCTTTCCTTTATAAGGAGGCTTAAGAATACATGAGCCCATCCAGATCATCCGGAACTCTATCCCATGGCAAGGTCTTTGATTTAATCACATCTGCAATAGCATATTCACAGGTGCAGGGATTAGAATGAGGACATCTTTGGGAGGGACATTATTCTATCACACCTACTCCCTAAAGCTCCTCTCATGGGGCTAGTGGGGGAGGATGTCACCTTGCTAGGGGGTTTCCTGGGCTCCTGTGGCCCTGCTTTCCAACGTAGGAAGGTAATGTTAATGTCACGGCCTCGTTCAGAGCTGAGAACATTGCAGTATTTCGCGTGTCAGACGTCCCACTGTCCACAGGACTTGGCTTCGGTTATTTTTAATGTCAATGGCTCGCCTTTTGCATTAATGTCCCCGTTCGCATTCAACGAATTCTAAGACAGGAGCTGCTCCAAGCCACCCTGGAAAGTCTTTTCTGTTCTGCGGGGCACCAAGACTCACAGAGAGAGCTTAATGACACCAAATGGGGCACTTTTATTTATCAGGCCCAGCTGTCCTCTGGCCAACCCCAATTACGTCTGAAATACATTTATCTCATGAAGCTCCCGTTGAGCACTGGCTTTCTCGTTTGTTCTGAATGACTTAAGACCTGGGGAAGGGCTGCGGGTGAGTGACCGGCCTCAGGACCCCGCTGCAGTGGAGGAGTCTGAGGACAAGGCCTTTGCAGCCAGTGTCACCGAGACCTGGAGCAGGAAGCCTGTGGGGTCAGAGGCTCCTGCGCCCCAGCGGGTCCCAGCTTGTGCTGGTGGAGTCCCTTCTGCCAACCAGAAGTAAGGAGGGAGCCACTCCTTGCAGCTGGGGGTGGAAAAATCCTTCTTCCCTCAGCAAAACCTGTGCATCTGGACGGTGCTAAATGCCGGGGATGTGACAATAAAAGGCCCAGTCCCCACCCAGCGGAAGTTTACTTGGATGCTGAGGAGAGTGCAACAGCGCAGGGCGGCAGGTGGCACGAGTGTCAGGAGGACGGAGGAGGAGCCTCTCCAGCCTGGGAGGCAGCACTGGAGCAGGGCTCAGAGGATGTGGAGGAGTCAGGGGAAGGGAAGGGAAGCGGGCAGAGGGGGCCCTGGCACACGGAGAAGCAGGGGTGCAGCAGGCACGCAGTAGGAGCCGGCTTTGTGTCACTGCTGCTGTTAATGCACTCACGCCGCACAGCCAGGGCACGTGATCACGGCATCGAACAGTTAACCTCGCGCCTGCCGTATGCCAGGCTCCCTGGGCTTTCCTCACATTAACTCATTGGATGTTCACAGCCACCTTGTGAAGTAGTGACAGTCACTGTATTGGAAGGAAACTGAGGCAGGGAGTGATTAAGACAGAGGTGAGGAGCAAATCGAGGATACCCCTCCTCACAGCCTGATTCTGGAGCCTGGATGACTCAGGCTGAGGCCCCCCTTCCCTGCGCCCGGTGAGTGGCAGCACCGCACAGGCAGCTCTGGACACTCCCGGATAGAGCCTTGGGAGAGGGCTCAGCCTCTGTCTCAGGAGTGTGGTGGGCAGGGGGGGAACCTGCGGGCCGCCACAGAGGTAGGTGGAGGCGGGAGGGACCCTCGTCACTGTGTACGAGTGGCTCCAATATGTCATGGAAACTGAGCCCCAGCAGAGACAACAGCGCTCCCTTTAGCTCCCAGATCCTTTGACCTGGAAACACATCGGCCTTTCAAGAAGTCTCCCGGTGTAGTGTCAGGAGCTCCCCACACTCGCTCTGCGGTCGGCACCTGCAGGAGGCCTGGCCAACACGTCCCCTTCAGATGGCCCCGGAGGAATGCTCTAGAGGCTGAAGGGGGGTGGGAGGTCAGACACCTGTGCCAAGGCCTGAGTCCTGGGAAATAACCTGGGTGCTTATAAACGAGTCCGCAGGGTTCCTCTGCCCTCCAGAGCTTTGCCTTTGCCATCTCCAGTACAAGCCACAGCCAACTTCCAGCCCCAGGGAGAATGCACTCTTCAGAGTCCACACACTTGGTGACATACTCTTCCTTCTCAGGACAGTCCAACTGAGCACCCACCCCAGCCCCATGCCAGTACTCACCTCAGTCCTTCAGCCTTCCCGCTTGGAAGTGACGAGTGTCCTGTGGGCCTCCTTCCTGCCTGCACAGTGGGTCAGCTCAGCCTGCAAGCCAAGGCCATGTGCAGAGCTCCGTGGCCCTGAGACCTGGGTTTTGCAAAGAACTGAGGCAGAACCTCGGGCTGAAGCCCAATGGGCCAGGGAGCCAGAACACTTCAGGCCATTAGAAGAAGCTCCAGCAATCAAGTTCTTCACCTGAAATGACCCGTGAAATGAAGATTCTTGGTGCTACTTGAGGGAAAATTAAGTGCAAATTATTCCAAGTGGCCAGCGAAGTATTACCGGCTTTTACTTTACTTTTTTAGTGTTTTTTTATTGTCCTGATTGTACTTCAAGGGCAGAGAAGATTGCGTTAGATTCTTCAGTTCTTAATTGTCACCAGCGTGGTTAAGAGCTGCAGAGTTCAAATCCTGGCTCTCCCACTCGCCCACCGTGTGGCCCGGGCAGCATGCTCGATCTCTCTGTCAACTAGGGTTGGCGACTGTGCTACCACCGCCAGCCCCTTGTGAGGGGAAAGCGAGGTGTTGCACAGAAAACACCTAGTGCTGTGACTGACGTGTGGTAGGAGCTGTGTGTGTGTTCGCTATGTTGTTGTTGCTAACTTTACTTTCCCCTTTTATTATTGTTATTTTACTTTTCTCCTCCTCCTCTGATCTCTAATTCCTTTCCCCTCTCCACGAAACTAGTCTGAAATGTTTGGTATAATACCTGTTATCTTCATAGACAGGATTTGCAAGGTCAGAATTAATTCCGGGCCACAAGTCACAGCTAACAGCCCATGGTGCTGTGTTAACAATTCCCACAAGTGCCGCGTGAATCGTGGCCAGCTACGGTGATCACCATATGCTGGGCTAACAATTGCGTTTACCTGTAAGATAAATTCTGTATCGGCAGAGAATTTTTATGGATGGTGGATAAGTCTGGATTCTTAGTTGCAAGCAACAGAAATGGATCCTGGCTGAAAATCCCAAAGAATGCCCAACAAGGGGTGGGAGGATCCCTCTAATCTGCGCCATTTTACAGGACCTAGGCTGAGAACGGCTCCATCATCTTCCACACACAGTTTCTAAGGCAGCCCAGGGCATGGGCATCCAGGGAATAGGGGAGAGAGTGAGAGAGAGGGTCGTGCATGGGAGGTTTTATTGGCCAGGCCTCGAGGTGGCTCCTTGCACTGGCTACAATTCAGTCACACGGCCTGACTGCAGGGAGTCCGGAAAGTGTATCTGGGCTGTGTCCCCACGGGAGAGAAGGAAATGGGGAGCTGGCAGTCTATAATGGTTACAATTGCCGCATGACCATACCCCTTGTTCCCAGTGATCCCTGACCCTAATTTTGCTCCTACTGTTCCAGCCCACCCATGTTCCCTATTCTGATCTCCTGCCTCAAAAAGACACACAAATTTATTAACATGCACACGGTAAAGAACCACAGAGTGATTACCCCAACTCCCAGTAGCGTTCAGAAGCTTATATACTGCCTTGAGGTTACGGATGGGGGCTCCAAGCTTAGCAAAACCAGTTCGGGGAGGGGGAGAGGGGGGTCCCGGCTAGCAAAGGTGGCCTTGTTCTGTAGGTGAAGCCTCCCAGGTCGCAGCCCTTGGAGAGAATAGGCGGTAAATGTTTCTTTCAGACCTTCAAAGGTGTCCAACTCTCAGTTAATCTCCCCTAGATCCACACAGGGGAAGGGCCTCAGAGAAAGCCTGGCTGCACGGAGGCAGATTTTCCGTCAAGTTGCAAATCCCCCCAGCTAAAGACAGCATCACGGGACTACTCTGTCTGCAGACCCTCTGGACAGCCATATCAAAGAAGTTTATTTTGGGGTGAAATATTTATATTCCTTTTCTAATTAAGGGGCTGTCATGCATCCTGCCTGTCACTGGCTACTGGACATCCTGTGGCCTCACTGGCCCCAAAAAATGAAGCCAAGACTAGCCGGGCTTTCAAATCCTCCTTCTGCTCAAACTAAGCACCCGCTTTGTTGCTTTCTTTGTTAGTTTGTTTGCTTTTTGTTTCTGAGACAGAGTCTCACTCTGTTGCCCCAGGTAGAGTGCAGAGGCGTCATCATAGCTCACTGTAAACTCCAACTCCCTGGGCTCAAGCCATCCTCCTGCCTCAGCCTCCCAGAGTGCCAGGATCGCCTGCGTGAGCCACCGCGCCAGCCCCCTTTGATTTTTAAGGCATTTTTCACAAGCGTCCTAAAAGCAGAGCCACTCCCATTTCACGTTTTATTCGATGGTGCATCCAGAAAAGCAATGTGGGGCTCAACTGAACATTGTATTTCTCTTTATTAGATTTCTCTCACCTTGGCTATTTGTCCTGGGCAGGGCAGGTGCGGCACGGAGCGCTGATGTCGGGAGGGAGGCGTTTGTGGACACGGGAGTGGGAGCACCAGCTGCAATTGAAGGGTGTGTGCCGGCCAGCCCCGGCGCGCATCTCCCTCTGTAGCCTGCTGTGGATCCCACTTACCAGGAGGCCAGGAGAACTCAGCTCATGATAGTGGGTTTCTCAGCCATAGAGACAAATTACTGTTTTCAGCAGCCACTTCATAAAGAGCCAGAGGGAGCGAATGGTAGTAAGTCACTCCCTTCCACTTGGCTGTGTCGGCCTTGGATTTGGTGAACTGGACGATCAACTGCAGTGATTGAACAAAGTTCCCCAGAGAGGGACCAGGCCACATCCTAATCCCCGGTACTGTAACAGTGCCATCGCCCCTCCTCCCGTGGATGTGGAAGGGAGATACTGAGAGTGGGGGATTGTAACAGAGGGAATGGCCTGGAAAAAATGGCAAAAATATTTTCTGTCTCTTTACCACATCCTCCACTGCTTTTTGAGAGCTAAAGCCTGCATCCCTGCTCAGGCCAGTGGGTGGCAGGGGCAGGGTAAGTCTTTCATTATTTGTACCAAAGGAGATGGCTCAGCCAACCTGGTAAAGGGAGGTCCTGGGTGGAGGTCAGGGGTCTCTCTTCAGTGGAGATGGGAGGATCAGAATCATTAACTGCAGCTGAACAGCAATTACCTGAAGCTGGGAGCCTGTCCTTTAAAAGCTCTGTGTTTCTGCTTATTATTAGGATGGTGGCATTTCAGACAGGGGTCTCCATCCTCATCCTTTGCCAGCAAAGTAATAAAATTTCTCTTCCCTTATCCTCAAAACACTCATTCTCATTCTTCTGATGAGGCCTCGAGGACAAGTGGCCGAGCTTTTAGTAACAGTACCTATGAATGTCATGGCCTCTTTTGGAAATAGGGTCTTTGCAGGTGTAAGCAAACTGTGATCAAGCGATCATCTGGTGGCCATGTAAGAGAAAGAAGAGGGATATTTGAGACAGAGACAGGGAGGGAAAGGCCGCCTGAAGGCGGAGGCAGAGGTGGGAGTGATGCATCGATCCGCCAAGGAAGCTTGGAGCTACCAGAAGTTCAGAGAAGGGAATAGAACAGATTCTGCCTCAGAGCCCCCAGGAGAAACCAACCTTGCCAGTGACACCTTGATTTTGCACTGTTAGCCTCCAGAACTGTAAGAGAATAAATTCCTGTTGTTTTGTTGTAATCTTTAAAGGCAGCCCTAGGAAACTAATACACCATGAAGGAGCTCAGGAAATTTCACCCGAGAATGTGACTCCCTGGTATAAAGAGTATTTTCAATTAAAGACCTTTAGAGAGCAGCAGGCCCTTGGAAGGGGCCTTCCCTCCATGCGCAAAACCAGGCAGACCCATCAAAAGAACAACGGACTTCCCTCCCCCCCTTGCTATCTCAGTATATGGCAGGAGAGAAAATCAAGAATGCAACAAGATCTGGCCCAAATCATTTTAAACGTAATACCTGTCTCTCAGGTTAATTCACAGGCCAATCTGTTTCCCCCATCCATTCAGCCTCCCCAGCAACCACCTACTGCCCCGAAACAGAATTACCTATATTCCTCCTCTCCCTCTCCCTTCTAAAAGGAGTGTATAAAGATATCTGGACCCCACTGGGACATTGGGTAATCACTCTGTGACTCTCCCCATGTGCATGGTAAATAAGCCTCTCTGTCTTATCAATCTGCCTTAATTGTGAGTTGATCTTTCAGCAAACTTTCAGGGGAAAGAGGAACTTTCCCCGCACCCCCACAACCACCTCTCCTGGGAGTCCAGGACCTATCTCGGAGAAAGCCTTGAACAGGGTCAAGAGACCAGATTCCAGGCCCATCCTCCACAGACTATCTCAAAGGGAATTTCATTCCAAACCCTAAACTATAAAAGTGGTGAAAGGGGAGCTCAGCTGTGTGAAAGATGGCAGCAGGGCTCCACCAGCCCAGGGACAGAGGCCTCAAGCCCCACTCTCCCAGCCTCTCCCTCCCCACAACCACCTCCATATACCCACTCCTGTCCCAAGGCACCTCCATGCATCCTGGGGACCCCAGAAGACAGCCTGAAGTCACAGTTGCTGAGGGAAACCCACTGCACCTGCCCTGGCACAGGCAGATGGGGTCTTGACACCCAGCTCCACCAATGACCACCAGGTGGCCTCAGATACCTAGTTGCTTCTCTGATCCTCAGTCTTTTCATCTGTAAAATGGGGATACTAATTCCCATCTGCTATGAACCAAATTGTTTCCCTACCCCCACCACTCATATGTTGAAGCCCTAACTCACAAAGTGGCTGTATCTGGGGATAGGGTCTTCAGGAAGCAATTAAGGCTAAATGAGGTCATAAGGGTGGGATCCTAATTTGATGGGAGTGTGGCCTTATAAGAAGAGGAAGATCTTCCTCTCTCTCTTCTTCCTCCTCTCCCCCACCCCCCTGCCATGTGAGGACACAGGAAGAAAGTGGCATTTGCAAGTCAGGAAGAGGGCCCTCACCAATCATGCTGGCACCTTCATCTCAGACTCCCAGTCTCCAGAACTGTGAGAAATAAACATCTGTGGTTCAAGCCACCCGGTGGCGTATGGTTATTTGCCGTGGCAGCCCAAGTGGACACCATCTCACCCTGTTATTTGGAGGGTTAAGTGGGAAACACAGGTACCTGCAGCACCCATGGTAGGCACTGGGTCACCAATTCAAGGTCACCTCCTGTCTCCCTTTTCTCATGCCATTGCTCCTGGCCCCCTCCTGCCTGTCTCTCTGTCTGTCTGGAAGACCCTGGTCATGGGCCTTGGCAGACCTGGGCAGATTCAGTTTCTGCCACTCCACTCCGTGCGTGCTCATAATACACTAGCATGGCCCTGCCTTTGCACACAGGTCCTTCTGCTCAGGCCACCTCTCCCTGCACTTCCCCCCATCTCCCCCATCCTCCCTCTGCAACGGACAGAGGTCTAGGTACCTCTCCAGACCGTCTCAAATGACACAGCAGAGCTACTCCTGTGGGGCTGAGGGGAAACTTCCCCTTACCTGAAAGTTCAGATAGAGAAAGAGGTTAGTAAGAGAAAGAGGTTTATTGACCATGCACACGGGGAAAATCACTGAGTGATTACCCAATATCCCAATGGGGTCTGGAAATTTCTATACCCTCCTTTTAGAGGGGAGGGGAGATGATGAATGTAGGTAATTCTGTTTAGGGGCAATAGATGGTTGCTGGGGAGGATGGACGGTTAGGGGGAAACAGATTGGCTTGTAAATGATTCTCTTTGCAAATTAAATTAACCTGAGAGCCAGGTATCATCTTACAATGGTTTGGGCCATGTCTGGTTACACTCTTAATCTTCTTTCCTGCAATATGGTGAGATAACAGTGAGGGAAAGGAAGGCAGTTGCTCTTTCTGATGCGTCTGTCAGGTTCTGCCCTTCACTCCCTGTCTGCCCCATGCAGCCCTGCCAAGCACGCACCTCCGTTGTGTTAGGATTCGTCACGTGGCGCCTCCTCCCGCCTCTCCTGAGTGCCGCCCCACTGGACATGTCGGAGCCCCTGTGCAGCAGGCCCCGTGGGTTGGCAGAGGAGCAGCTGTGCCCTTTCCCTGCCCGCAGAGCCAGGTCCCCCATGTGAGGAAGGGAGGGATCGTGCCTGCTCCGAGGCCTCGTGGCAACTCCCGGCCCTCCGCCAGGTGGTGGTCCAGGTTTCAGGTGGCCCAGCTTGTCCAGTGAGCTGTGAGAAGTCAGCTTTCCTCCGGCAAGAGAGAGATGGACTCTCTCATGTGCAGGTGAGATGCTTGGCCCTGCACCGGTCATCTTGGCACCAAGAGTGGCCCCAAGAATCTCAGAGACACCGGTACGTTGTTGAACCCCAACACAATTCTCGAATCACCTGCCTCCAGGTTTCTTGGTAAGTTAGACAATCACTATCTGCATCGTTTAAGTTACTGTACGTTGGGAATTCTGTTAAACACAGTGCCCACCTCACAGGATGGTTTTCGACATTGAATAAGTTAGTTCATGCCAACCACTTGCCCCTAAAGCAGTCTGGTCACTGCCCAGCACTGAGGCCGCCTGTAGCACACTCCTAGTAGCTGGCTCAGGCAGGGGTGAAGGGGGCTTTGGACCGGACAGGGTGGGTTCTGATTGCTGAGTGCCCAGAAAAGGCACCAAGTCTCGGCTGACCAGAGCACCTCCACGCTGCTTCCTGGTGCACGTCTGTGACAGAATGGCCAGACCTTCCAACATCATGCTAACCCTTGCGGAGATGTGCAGAGCACCTAGTGTGTGAGGGTTGCCGTGTTTGGTCTGAGTTGAGCATTACCAACTTGACTAGAAGGTAGTCTCAGGTTTCAGTCTGCGCAGGTTGCTGTGACGAAGCACCAGGGACGGGGCCTTACACACCACACACAACTATTTCTCACGGTGCTGGAGGCTGGCAGTCCAAGATGAGGTTGCCAAGACGGTTGGTTCCAGTGAGGGCTCTTCTGAGTGGCAGACAGTTGTCTTCTTGTATCCTCACATGGTGGAGAGAGAACTTTCTGGGTCCCTTTTTATAAAATCCCATTCGTGAGGGCTCCACCCTCAAGACACATGCACCTCCTAGTATCGTCACACTCAGGGGCTAGGATTTCACTGTATGAATTCGGGGGTACACACACGTTCAGCCCACAACACCTCGTAAACGTTCATCTCTTCTCCCGTCTCTTCCCTTTCTCCTCTCTGCCTCTCTTTTTATTAAACCCGACACACCTTAAAACAGTGGCCATTGGAGGTAACATTGAATATTAAAAGACAAGAAAAAACCTAAATGTTTTTCCTAGTCTCACTACTCAATATAACAGTTCTGATACCAGATGCATGGGGTTTTCCCCACACAACAAGCAAGCAACTCTGCAGTGGACATCAGCCAGGAGTCCCTAATTCAATTCGGTTCTGACACTATCTACCTGGAAATAGCGTCTGACTCCACAGGTTAAGAGCTTGGTCCGACAGGACTGTCCCCACTTCAGACGCCAGTCACATGACTTGTGCTTCTGATTAACCAGCTGTAAATCGGGATTTCCGGGACTCCCTCCTTGGGTTCCATTAATTTGCTAGAGCAGCTCATAGGACTCAGGGAAACACTTATGCCATTTATCATAAAGGCTAGCACAGAGGACACAGATGGACAGCCAGATGGAGGAGATGCGTAGGGCAAGGCGTGTGGGAGGGGACTTGGAGCCTCCATGCCCTCTCCAGGCCCAATGCCCTCCAGGAACCTCCATGTGTTTAGGTCTCCGGAAGCTCCCTGAACTCAATCCTTTTGGGTTTTTATGGAGGCTTCATCACTTAGGCGTGATTGATTACATCATTGGCCATTGGTGATCCACTCAAGCTTCAACCCCTCTCCCCTCCCTGAAGGTTGGAGAATAGAACTGAAGTCCCACCCTCTAGTCATGCCTTGGTCTCTCTGGTGACCAGCTGTCATCCCGGGGGTACCTAGGTGCCCCCCAAACACAAATCATTCATTAGCATATAAAATACACTTATTATTCTGAAGATTCCAAGAGTTTTAGGAACTGCATGTCAGGAAATGGGGAAAAGATCAAATATATATTTTGCAATATTATAGGTACCCTCCAAGTCCCAGGGCTCCAGCCAGCGGGGCAGTTTCCAGGTGGAGATTGGGTCTCCCTGCAAAGAGGTCGAGGCTGCTCACAGGCTACTGGACAAGTGTCCACTTGCCCCCCAAGGGCTTCCCACCATGGACACAGAGCTGCTCTTGTCTGCAGAGAAGGGAATGGCGCACAAATGTGCGTTGGGTGACCTAGGGCAGTGAGAGAACACTGGCCTCGGAGTCACGTGCCTCAGGTTAGGTTATCAATTCGTCATTAATCAACTGGGTCACTCCGGGAGGGTCCCTTGACATCCCTGAAACCCCTTCCTTGTCTGTAGAATACGGGCCTGAGTTACATAACCACGAGTACCCTGTGAACTTGAAACTGTTTGCTAAATATGTAACTCTGAGCTAGTTATATATTTAACCTCCCAGGGTTTCCATTTTTTTTTCTTATGTGTAATTTGGGCATGAACAAAATCCTGACTTTGTAAGGTTTAGAAATAACATCTACAAGGCGCTTGGCCCTGGGCCAGCCCCGCAACAGGCACTTAAGCAGCAGAAGTTCTCGTCACTTCTAGTTGTAGTGGTAAAATCTAGTCTTGTGATAAAATTGTGACCCAGGCCACTACTGTCACTTTTGACACTCAAGAAGCACAGACGCCTTGCCCAGTGGGGCTGGCAAAGCGACTCAGTGATCTGTTTTGGGCAGAGCTCGTGCAGCAAGCCCCGGCCCCTGTGCTGCTGTCCAGACCAACGTCCTCCCGGTTAGGCGAATTTTCAAAAGACATCCAGGTCGGAGCCATAATTAGCAGTGACTGAAGGCTCTGGGTGAAAACAGCAAGCTTCTGCTGATCCATAGCAGCTGCGTATTCAGAGAGGAAAGGCAGATACCAAAAGGTGCTGGAATTGCAAATGCACCCAGAGCCCTCAGCCTGGGTGCTGAGCCGGTGCTGAGTTGCAGCCCCACACTCGGAACCGGAAGCCCTCCCTCCCCACCAAGGACAGTCACAACCAGCGAAATCCCTCCGGCCTCCAGCGCCCCCTCATTGGGAGCTCTCAGGCTCTGCCCAGGCACGCCGGGACCAGGTTCTCAAAGAGATTTCCAGCACCTCAGTAGCAAGCCGTCTTCCAACTTCTCTGTTCCGTAAACGTGGTATCTCTGACATGACTTGGGACTTTTTTACCTTCTTACTCCTACAAGTCCACTTTGCAGCCAAAGGCTCGCCTACTACCCTCACAGCCTACCTGAAGCCCCCGTGGGATGAAGAAAGTTGTCAGACGCTCACAAATCAGAGCTTTGGGAGACCCTAATACTAAACTCACGTACACACCAGCCCCAGCACGTGCCGACGTCCATCCTCTCAAAGTGGTCTGGTACTGTCCAAGCACCGACACGTGTGCACATTAGAATTATTAGAATCTTTTGTTTCTTTTTTGCATGTAGGCTCAGTTCTGGTTTCCAGTTGGCCAGTGCGTTTCAGTTTACTTATCTCTATTTTTGTCCTCCAAAGAGGTAGGAACAAGAGAATTGCTTCATTCTATGGTAAATTATGGTAGGAAAAAGGAGAGTTGCTTCAGTGGGCGAGATGGACAGCATTCAAATCTCTACCGTGAAAACTCTGATTTTTTCAAGGCTACTTTGAAAGAGATTTCCATTGTGAGTGTCCTTGCACCTGCACAAATATACCCATCTGGCCAGTTGCTTCTCAGTAAAACCAGCAGAGACGACACTCACACTCGCCTACATCTGTCACCCCGCCCCCTTGAGTTAGTGGGGCCAGGTGACTCGCATCAAGCAGGGAAATGTGAGCAGCAGCCACTGGGGTCCTGTCCAGGCTGAGGTAGGAAGAGCTGGCATGACTTCTCCGTCTCTTTCTTTCCCTGCCCTGGAGGCCCCCATCCCTGCCATCCTCTGCAGAGGTGTCGCTGCAAGAAAGAGGAGGGCCACCTGACCCACATCAGACTTTGTGCGTGAGCTCTAAACCTGAGACTTGCAGGTGAGTCCACTGAGGCCACTACCATTAGTACCCGATCAGCTTCAGACAGCCCCTTTTACATTCTTAGGAGTAGGTTATTGTTGCAATTTACTATCCTATGCTCATTTCTCAAGCTTGTGTGGAGTCTCTGCTGTGTGCCAGGGACTACTGGGATCAGGAAGGGGAGTCAGTCACTCCCCGTGCCTCCCCTAAAGGATCCTACAGTCCATTAGGGCAGGCAGACACGCGGTCAGCTGGCGCTCCTGAACAGATCTGATTGGGCAAAATAATCATCTCCAGGGAATTGTCTCAAAGTTCTTGTTTCAGCAAACCCAGAGCAATCGTAGGTGCTCACGGGAAATAATAGCATGAAAGGGTGTGTTTCCTTCAGTCAGACTTAACTGGACAGCAGTTTCACCGAATCAAATCCGGTTAGGCTATTAACCGATTCATAATTCTTCACCTAACAAGCACATACCGACCCAGGCACATCCTGAGTGGGAGAAAGACCCCACCCCAGGAAACACACAGTCCAGTAAATGTGCAACAAACAAACTCACTCCCAGGAAAATGTTCGTTCCCTCAAGTTGTGAAATAAAAGACAGAGCAGGCTTGAGGGGTCATTTTATACCCACTAGGTTGTAAAAAAAAAAAAAAAAGGTGTTTTTTAAATATTAGCCTTCTGTTTAGTTTGCTAGGGCCGCCATGACAAAATACCACAAACTGAATGGCTTAAACAACAGAAATGTACTGTTCTGGAGGCCAGAAGTTCCAGATCAAGGTGTGGGCAGGGTTGGTTCCTTCTGAGGACTGTGAGGAAGAGTTTGTTCCAGGCCTGGGTCTCCCAGCCTCGGAGGCTTGCTGGAAACCTTCCGCGCTTTCGACTTCTCAATGCTTCACCCTTCTCTGCCTTCATCTACACGTGGTGTGCTCCCTGTTTGTGCACCTGTCCCCACGTCCGAACGTCCCCTTTCTTATAAGGACAAAAATCGCATTGGATTAGGGCCCACCCTGATGACCTCAGCTTCACTCGGTCATCTGTAAAAACCCTATTTCCAAATCAGGTCACATTCAAAGGTCCTGGTGCTTAAGACTGTGACATCTTTTGAAAGACACAATTCAGTCCATAAAAATGCCCAGCTCTGGCAAGGTTGAGGTGGAACTGGTCCGCTTATACAGTGGTGTTTATAGCAGTAAAAATAGCTATGAAATGTTAGGGAAGCAACACGGTCATATGCAACAATAACCACCAAGACGAATGTCCTTTGGCCCACAGACCCCACTCTTCAGGGATGGACGCTGCTGCGTAGGTCAAATCGGGCTGTAAGTCTCCACAGGGCTATACAGCGTCAACGGAAAGGACTCAATGCTACAGGTTAAAAACAATTTTCTGGACCCAACTCATTTTCATTTTATTTATTTTTTGAGACAGGGACCCATTCTGTCCCCCAGGCTGGAATGCAGTGGCATGATGATAGCTCACTGCAGCCTCGAACTCCTGGGCTTAAGCAATCTCTTGCCTCAGCTTCCCAACTAGCTGGGAGTACAGATGCGTACCACCACGCTGCTAATTTTTCTTTTTCTCTTTTTTCTTTTAGAGACAGGGTCTCCCTATGTTGCTCAGTATGATCTTGTGGGTTCAAACTGCCCTCTCACTTTGGCCTCCCAAAGTGCTGGGATTACAGGCATGAGCCTGGCCATTTTAATTATATTTAAATATATGTATATATTATAGTCACCATTTATAGCCCTAGAGTCTCCAAATGTTCATTTTTTTCCTGCTGTTAGGAGAACGTCAGTGGGCAAGTTTGATAAGACCTGTGTTTAGGAAATAATTCAACAGAAGCTGAACCCTCCAGGCACCAAGATGATTTTGCAGCAGTTATTGCTATTCCCCAACCGGGAACAAAGGGCCATTCGGCTAATATTTGGTGAGCACCTTCTATCTGTCAGGTATTGTGCTGGGGGCTGGGAACACAGTGGCGAAAAATCATTCCTAGTCCCTATTTGCAAAGAGCCTATGGGTCCCAACTGGTGAAGGTTTTAATAAATTATATTCTTAACATGTAAGCATAACACACAGACATTAAACGGTAATTAAGGAAAATGTAAATAACATTTAAAATTCATAAAGAATTTAAAGAGGCGTATTATTCTATTAACTATGTGTCATATGCATGCTTGTTGACTTTTGTCTGTTTTGCTTGATTCTGTATCCCTGGTGTTGAGAACAGTGCCTGACCCGTAGTAAGTGCTTAATAAGTATTTGAGGAACTGAATTAACATATTGAGGACTGGGAGGTTATAGACAAAATAAAAACCAAACAAGAAAGACCACTGTTGTGCTTGGGTAATGGGATCATGACTATGTCTTCCTCCTTTTTTTCCCCAAAAATGTCTTTTATGCAGTTGTTACTATTGTTTGTTGAAAAATAAGTTCATAAATTGAAAAAAGGAGTCCCTATGCCAAGGAAATGAAAGTCTTCAAAAAATTAAAAATAAAAGAACTATGACTCTAGGTTGTCCCTCGGGCTGAAAGGCTGTCAGATCTTGATCCCTCTCGGCACTGGGTGGAGGAGGGGCCATTGCAAAGGTCCACGTGAGAAGCAATGAGGACCCAAACCAAGAAGGTGCCAGGGTGTCAAGGAGGGACTGATTCTCCAGACTCTTGATGGGGCTCAGAAAACAATATCCCAAAAAGAAGACCTCAGATGCAAAAGCTTTTCCTCTGGCCTTCCCCTGCCCTCCTGTCTCTCAGTCCCATTCTCTCCCGAGGCTAGCCACGGAAACTAGAATCTCTCTTCCCCAAAGCAAGTCATAAAAGCCAGAGACCCTTTTCCTAAAAGCCATAAAACTTAAAATTATTCTGCGTAAAAACTGGCCATAAAGAAGTTATCTGACCTGCCTTGGTCTTAAGACCCCCATTCTAGAGAGGGCCCTGCCCGACACCCAGACAGAAGGATTCTGCTCAGAGAGACCAGGAATCCGGACAGACAGGCCTTGCCGGGCTTCCCCACCCAGCCTGTCGGCATTTGATCAGACCCTTCTTGTCCAATCACATTTCTGCACAGCTGTCCATACTTTGTTGAACCTAAACATAAAAATGGACAATTTCACCTGTATCTTTGAGTTTTCGTTCTGAAGGCTCCTGCGTGCACGTTCAATAAATTTGTATGTTTTTTCTCCAGTTACGCGATCTGCCTTACGTGATCTTTCAGCGAATCTTTAGGGGGTCAGGGGCCTTCGCTCCTCACACCTTCTCATCTCCCATGCCCAGTGTCTCTGCTCCAAGGTCCCTAACGCTGCACTGGCTTCTGGCCCCCTCTCTTCTCCGGCTCTTCCAAAAGAGCAGTGAGACTTGTTATCGCACATTGGGTGCCGTTCAGACAAGTTTAGAAAAGCCCATCTTGATTAACGGGCTGGTGTGGTCACTTAGTTGACACAGGAAGTTCACATTTCTATCTGTCCTGCAAAATGATAGTCCACACAAATAAAACCCAAAATGAACTCGCAATGTCCTCCCCAGTCAGGCAAGTGGCTCAAATTGGAAAGCTGGTGCTTCTGGACAGCTCCCTCTCTCCATCCTGCCGACATCTGCACAGTCCATCCTTCCCCGAGCCTTACGGGTTCCCCAAAAAACACACGTCCCAAATCCCAAAGACTCCCGCTGTCTCCACCCTACTCTGCTATCTGAGGCCAGCGCCCCTCAACTGGTCTCACTGTTTCTACCACTGGCCTCTCTGATCCATCCTTTACAAAATAGATAAAGAGATCTTTTTAAAAACACCACCCGGCGTATGTTACTTTCCTGCTCTGTGTCACCAGCTTCAGTGGTGCCCATTTCACCTGGGACAAAATATAGATCCTCACAGGGACAGCAAGCGCCAAGTTCTGTCTCTCCAGCCCCCTCCCCCGTGTACCTCCCCTCGCGTACTTTGCTGGCTACACTGGCCTTTTTCAGTCCCTCAAGTGAGTCAAGCTTTTCCATACTGCAGGGACTTTGCACATGCTGTTCTTCCTGCCTGGAATGCCCTTATCCCCACTCTTGGCCTAATCAACAGCTATTCATTCTTCAGCTCTCAGCTTAACGTCATCTCCTTAGAAGGGTCTTTTATAACCTTTTCATATAGGTTAGAAATCCCTGCTATGCTCTCTAAGAGTACTCACTACCTTTCTTTCATGCAGGTATCGAAATGTATACATTTCCTGTTCATCTGTGTGATTATTGGTTATTGGTTTTAATGCCTGTTTCTCCCATTAACCAATAACGTCAATGACAGCGGAGAACATGTCTGTTTTGTTCACCGTTGTCACCCACCCGGCACCTAGCAAGGTGAGCCCTCAACTCACATTTGCCAAGTGAATGATTCAACGACCAAACCCAGATATCACTTACATCACAAGAAATATTCCCCAGTTACGCCCTTAGTCTGTTGAATCCAAATTTATTCAAGAGTTACATGATGAAGAGTAACCAAAACACATAATTCTTTCGCTAACATGGGAGATGAATGCCAAGGGCATACGTCATGGTTTGACAGTTCATTTCTAGAGGTAGAAATATTGCAGGCAATCAGATGCAGCCCAGGGTGCCAGACAAGGGTTTATCTTGCAAACATCATTAAATACTTTATAAATTAGGCAATTTCAGGCTGCAAGGGATAAAGACATACTCAGCTTGTCTCAGTGAATGGAGGTCTATCAGTTAGGATTCTTAATATTGCATGTGACAAAGGACCTAACTCAAGCTGTCTTAAACAGCAACGAGGATTTATTGGCTTCATAACTGAAAAGCCCAGAGACAAGACTGTCCTTCTTCAGGTAAGACGTGAGTCTGTGGCCTAATGATGTCACCAGGGTCCCAGTTCCTCCCAGGCGCTGACGGGCCATCCATGTGTTGCTTTGTCCTTAGGTTACACTCAGTCACTGGTCACTCAGGTTCTTCTTTCACGGAAGCAAAAGGACTGCAGCCCCCCAGACCCCGTGTCCTCACAGCCCTGAGCTAGAGAAGAGAGGGCCTTTCGTCCAGAACAGCCTGCAGTGACTCTCCAACCTGACCGATCAGCAGAATCACACTACGAGCTGATTCCTGATGTCCCAGCAGCTCGCCCCAAACGCAGTCTAGCTGGTGTACAGACTGGACACCTGCAATTCTTGAATTTCTTTTACAGAAAATTATAAAGGAGAAACCAAAATTGTCCCATAATTCCACCATTCAGATGACACCGAAGTTTCCCGGTAACAGTAATCAATGCACAAAGTAAGAAATAAACAGTTCAGAATAAAATGTAAGCACTTCTCCTCCCACCCGCTCCCCAAAGGGATCACTGTTATCAGTTTCATGTATATTTCCCACTAAAAAGAATTTGTGCGCTTACCAAAATATATAGTGTATCATTTAAAAATTTTGTGGAAAATGGATGACACCATTTATCCTGTTCTGCTTCTTGCTTTTTTCAGTACACAACGTAACTCAGAGATTGCTGTGTATCAGCAAATAGAGTTCCTCTTAAATCTCTTTAAAAGATGTAAGAGCGTGCCATTGTGTATTTACCCAGGTTTCTGTCGTTGGACATTTGGGTTGTTGGCTACACAAACAGTGCCGCAGTGGACATCCTTCTTCATCGACCGTGACATTCTTTTGGGGGCGATTCCAGAGTCAGCTCCTGGCAGTGGAATTGCTGGGTCAAAGGTTACTCAGCTTTGACAACTGTTCACGTGTGTTTCCAAAATCGCTTTTGTTGAGTGCACTAGTGCAGCCTCTAGTCCCATTTGAAACGTCACAAATGCCGCTCATCATTACACGTGGGTGTCTTGTGGTAGTATGTGGTGGGAGGTTCTGGGAATCCGTGATTTTAAAAGCTCATGTGGATTCTGAAGGTCGTCCGGGTGTGACAGCCATCACCCCACCTTACTGCACAGGTGCCCAAATCCACCAAGGTTGCATTCATTGCCACGTTGCACCTGTCCCCATACTCTGGCCAGCAAGGGGCACTATGAAACTTTATAATTTTTGTAAATCGGATTCATGAAAACGGTTTGGCATTGCCATTCTGATTCGCATTTCCTCACTGCTGAGGAAGGATGAACCCCTCTTCACGTGTTTACTGCTCACTGGTGTTTCTTGTTCTTGCTCTGCCATTTTAGAGTCTCTGCACAGCATTTACTGGGTTGTTTGTATTTTTTTTTATTTATAGGTGCTCTTTGCAAATTAAAGAAATTAGTGTGTGTTCACCTGTGTTCCAGATATTTTTCCCCCTTGATATAATTTCTTCTGACTGATTGATGGGTTTGTTTGTTTAGCTATACAGAGGTTTTTGTTTTCTTCTCTTTTAATACGATAAAATTTTAAAATCTTTTGCCTTTATGGTTTCTGGAGGAATTGAGTTTTTAAAACTCTCCGGGTGATTCTGGTGAGTTTGGGACTTATATCCTGCAAGACAGGATATAAATAAAGAACAGAATACAGCCCCTGCCCTCGGGGGTCTACAACTGCGTGGGAGAGGAAAGAGTTTACAGATAAAGGGCATGATCTGAGAAGTTTTGGAGGAGCGATGAGGACGGGCCGGGCCTCTCCTTGTCCTGTGCCCGGCAGATGCCTATGGAGGGGGGTGGGAGACCCCAGTGGGCAGCAAAGGCAGAGAAGAGCCAGCGTCACAGTGGAGGGGAGGTGGCCAGGGTGGCAGCATGGAACAGCAGAAGCGAGGCCTTCAGGCTGCACCCACACCGCCCTGGCGCGCAGACTCCCGGATCTCAGGGCGCTCTCAGCTGTCAGTCCCCACCCTGCCCTGCAGAGCCAGGGAGGCCCGGCTGCAGGGCTGGCCCTGCCATCCTCGGGACAGGCCGTGAGGCACAGCGCCCCTTCATCCTTTGTCTTGTCCAACCAGAGACAACCAAGTAAAAGCATGAAACGAGCACTTGAGTCAGTTTTTCTTCTTGACATCGAAAGACCTTGCTTGATGCAGAGTCGGGGGATTCTGAGCAAAGCTGGATTTCCACGGGCTCCAGTGGGGAGAGGGGAGCATACGGTTTGGTGGAGAACACCAAAGCGATTTCTAGGCTGGGGCCTCTGCAGGGGAAGGACTGATGTTGCTCAACTCTGTATCCCTCGTAGCTTTTAGAGCAGGGTCCTGGATTACGCTACAGCTTGGATGAATGAATGAATGAATGCATGAATGAATGAATGAATCAGTCCACGTGAAAGGATTTGAGTTGGGCCTGGAAAGACTAAGGATGAGGACCTTTTCTTTCTTTCCCAGTGCAAAAGAATGCCTGGCACCAGTAAGTGCTCAATGGAGTTGTCAAACAGGGCTGGGGTGATGATGGGAACCAAAGTGCAGAGGTGAGAATAAAAAACGATATTCACAGGACAGTGCGAGCAGCCTGCTCAAGCAGGAAAAGCACACACAGAAGGGCCAGTTGGAGCCTCTGATGCTAGGCTAAGGGAGACGGTCTCCGCCTGCCCACACGCGGAGTCACTGATGACTCCGTCAGGCCAAGACGCGGTTAAAACCAGTGTCTTAGGAAGACTTGTTTGGTGACAGTAACACGATGGATTAGAAGTTAGGAAGAAATTTTAAAACACCCTCTGTCAAAAGGAAGTTATAATCTGGACTAAGGTCGGGGCAGTGAATTGGAAAAGAAAGGCTGGATTCACGTCACTGGGCAAAGGAGGGACGGGAGGTATCTGGAAGGGAGGAGGGACAGGGGCGAGGGGAGATACAGCAGACGGCCCGGCTGGCTTGGGGACTTGCACCCGCATGGCTCAGCTCACCTGCTCCCCCAACGAGAGTCAGCTGTTGTATTTTCCTCATCCCTGGAATCTTCTAGTATGTTCTTCTTAACCTCCCTCTAGGCTCACAATTTGCCTTCTTTGAACATCTAGGTGCCAAAGAGGGAAAGGCAAGAAGGCAGAAGACTAAGAGACAGTCGTGCCAGCAGGAACCGGGCTGCGAGCCAGAGCCCTGGATCAGCAGAGAGATGGGACCAGCCGTGGCAGAAGAACACGCTGGGGACAGCCTGTCCCTGCGGCGCAGCGGGAGGCTGGAGCCCCCACAGAAAGGCCTCCAATACTTGCTGAATTGAGACTTTTCTTCTGCAGGAAATGAGGAGCGTCTAGAGCATTCCGGGCGGGGGATGAGACAGGTCTGCCCTCTCTGGATATTGTGGATAGGGAGGGACAGAGCCCAGAGCCCAGAGCCAGTGAGATCACGGAGGAAGCTGTGTCACCGACCAGGGTGGGGACTGAAAGAGAGTGACACTCGGGTGGTGGCCGTGGGAAGAAGGGGACACAGCAAGGGAAGAAGGGACAGGATTCAGTGTTTGGACAAGGAGGACGAAGGAGAAGGCAGGTTGGAGGCCTGTGTCCCTCCTCTTGTCACTGAGCCCTGCAACCCCAGGCTGTGGCTTCCTCACCGTGGAGGGACCCAGCGCAGGCAGGTCCTGAAGGGTGTCAGGGACAAGGGGCCCCTTCGTGCAGGTCCTGTTTCCATCCTGGGTCTCAGCACACGTCACAGGGCTGATGTGAGAACCTACATGCCTCGACCTTGGGAATTCACTCCCATTAGAAGGTTGGAAAGCGATGTTTTTAACCATGGTGAAGGCCCAAGCAACAGCACAACTGTGGTGGCTCAAATCCCACGACCTGCTGCCCAGGAGAGAGCCTCAGTGCGTGTGAGTTTGTGCCACGGGATGGACAGGTTGCCATGAGGGCCGGGGGGAGGACTCTGCCACCTTCGTCACTTCATTTTCACGGAGTCACCTGAGCTAATGGTTCCTCCAGGAACCCCACAGAAAATGTGTCCAGTGATCACATTTTGCTTTCCATGTGCCGAAAAGTTAACTTTAAACTCTGTAGTCTCAAGAAAATGGGGCTCTTTATTATGAAGAAAACTCAACGACTCTCGCAAGTTTGCTCTAATGAAAAATAGATGGATCGATTTCAGAGCACACGGCTATGCTCGTGATCTCTCCCACTGAGGTTTCCGTCTGCATTCACTCTTGTTCAATGCTTGCTCTTCTTCAAAAAAGGAGTGATATTCAGGACATTCAAAAAATCTGATAATACTTATACAATTATGAAAGCAATAATATTTGATTGGGAATCATAATAATAAACCCAGCACCCAACACAATACCTGGAGTCTCACCTGTACTCCTGGGGGTGGCTGAGCCCAGTCATCTTTTGGTTTGGGTGTAATTTCTACACATATCCATCTGCCTCACTTTCTTCCCTGCACTTGATTCTAGTCCCCTTGAGGTCCAGGAATGCCTTCAGACCTCAGCTCCGACACACCTGAGGTCCCCACACTCCAGCATTCAGAGCATAATAAAAGCATGATGACAGTGAGCATGTAATGATGAGTAACAGATCACTCAGGATTTTGAAACCAGCAAGCGAAATTATTTTACACTGTTTTAATCATGGCGACTCATGCAATTTTGGTGTAATTAGCCTTTTATTCTTACTCATATTTTAATTATGAAACAAATATGCAAATATATGCTAATGGTATAGCTAAGCAAATTATCCATCGCATTTGAGGAAGCACTCAGGCGAATTTTAAAACAGGATCATGGATCTGACAGTTCCAGAAATGGACTTAAAAACAATGGGCAGACTTCCCTAAATGCACAGTGAACTTGGCCCTAGAGATACAGGTTTTTGGAGAGCTTTTGTGAACATGTGTTGAGAGGTTCCAAGGGAAATGAATATTTTCCCCTCGGTTCCTGCTGAGCCTTCTGGACTCAGACCGGAGCCTGTATCTCTGGGTCTGCTTGTGTGCTAAAGCTCCCAGGGACATAGCCTACCCCAGAAGACCCTCAACCCCAGGCCCTCCAGAAAGACAAGGAAGGTCATGACTGGGTCCAACTGTTGGTCACCATGTGCTTCCGTACGCTGCTCTTCCATAATCCCACTGAAGCCATGGTCCATATGGTCCTGTCTCACACCAATGGTCTAGCCAAGAAACACCACCCAGCAACCCCAGAGTCATCCCCAAATAGTGGAAGTTCTTCATAGGCATTTCTTAATCACTGTAACAGAGACACGTGGGCCACTGCAACATTTCTTTAAATCTCCTTCCTTTTCCATCTAGTTTCTTCATACTCCAGCACCTCTCTCCCCAAAACTTCGTGAAGAACTCCTTCCCAGCCATAGCCTGGGTCGGCAGAGAAGCCACCCCCTTCCTGGAAGACAGGGACAGGCGAGTCCACTGAGACGCCCTGCCCTCGCTGATGGGCAGGGGGGGAGGCCTGGGGGCACTTGACTCACTGTCTTTCCACTCTCACTGCGGCCTTTCACATATGTGTCCCCCGCAGTGGCGGGACCACACATCTGCAGAGGGAGCCCGAGCCTCAGAACAGCAGGTGGGACAGGCCTGCGTGGCCGTGCAGCACGTGTGAATGCTTGCGGGCAGGGCTCCCTGTACTCAGCACCAGTGATGAAATCTTGCTGCCACCAGAGCTGTAAAGGATCATCAGATCTAAGTGAATGTCAAGGTCATAAACCCAAGCATCACCAGCAGATACTGTTGTTAATAAATCTTGAGAACTACACCCTCCTTCCCTGGCACAGGGCCATACCCGAGCTTTCTCCAGCCAATGGCATCCCCCAGCCACCCCATCTCCATCTCTGTGCCCCGCCCTGCCCTCCCCACTGTGCCCTGTTGAAACTATTGTCTATGGAGCCACTGAGGGCTGGGAAGAAACCCTGGGTGCGTCCTTTCAAGCGCACGGACTGGCCTTGCACCCGGCCTTGGCCTCGCCTGTGATTCCACCACTCCATGGCTCCTACCCTCCCGGGTGCTTCCTGGGTCCATTTTCAGAGCTGGCACAGAGAAGGACAGCGTCAATGAGGTGGGGAAGAGCCTTCCCCCTCACCCCAGAGGGGCTGATCTTACCAGATTGTTTTTTCCTCAAAGACAAACTGCTCTGGCCCAGCTTCCCATACCCACCTAATCAACAGTCCAAACACAATTCTGGAACTGTCAAAACAAGACCCGAAGACCTGACACAGACAATTAGCATAAGTCAAGGCAACCCACCCGCCACCTCCTGCTTCTCCCGGATGTCTCGTCAAGACTCCAGCAAGCGCCGGTCCCCCTGTTCCCAGCTGTGATATCACCGGGAGCAGGTTGTTGAGCTGGGGACTCCTGACATTAGGCTGGAAGCTATAATTACCCCGTGTATAATTTGGTTGCTAAATGGATTGTTTACAAAGGTGAGCGTGATGAAATTGCAGGCGGGGCAGAGCAGAGACACAGGCGGCTAGGGAGGAGGCAGGTAGCCATTAACGTCCCCGCCTCCCTCCAGGCTCCCACCTGCCAATTGCCGCTTCCGGCTCTGCAGACTCTGACCCTGCTGAGTCACCTGGGCCTCGTGTTCTGTGACGTTTGGGAAATACCTGGCCTTCCTCCCTCAGGTTCCATCGGTAATCACTCCCAGCGGAAGCAGACTCACCTCAGCACAGGACTGGGGACAGAGTTCTGTTGTCACAGCCCCCAGGGTTAGCCTGAAAGGAAAATGAGCCCAGCGGAAGTCCCCGTGGCCCAATGGGGGTGGAGGGTCAAAATCACTTTCTTTCCAGGCAGGCGCCCCATGGGGGTTCCTACAAAAGGAACCTGGAGCATTTCTGCCAACAACCTAAGTAATGACATTGAGGACCACCTGACTACCTCTGCAGGAGGAGGGGAGAATGGACACTGGCTTCTCTGCACAGAGGCTGAAACGTCAAAAGGCCTTTCTGAGATCAGAGAAATCACTTGTCAGAAAACAAGGTGACATGCACCAGGGACAAAGAGAGGTGGCTCATTTAGGAATCTGCAAAAAGCTAGAAACACAAACTAGGATTCATGAGTTAAATATTAAAAGGTCCGGAAGGTCAGATCACATCTCAGATCAAACATGCCTTTGTAATAAAACACTATCTTAAACCAGAGAAAAAACTCTACCATAGTCTATGTGTGTTTCTATCAAAAGAATTTAAGAATGAAAGAATCTTAAAAACTAAGAATAAAAGGATTTACTAAGAAATGATCCCTCTAGTGTTAAGAATGGAAATTTTGGAAAGGCATGAAAAATTAGGCAGGGTCTGTGAACCGGAAACACAGTAGCTAAAGGGCTGGGAAATTCCTTGAAGGAAGAAGGTGCGGAGCACTCAGAAGTGTTCACTCTACACAAAGGCAGGTGCGAGGGGCCCCAATCCTAACAGCACACGCAGTGTTCTCAGGAATTCTAGGCACAGCGGTGCAGATTTCTGTCTGGCATGGATCTTTCTCGACCTTATCTTAGGAGATTTAGTTAATAAAGCACTGAGATAACAGTAACAGGAGTTTCACCTGCAAAGTGGTCCCACTGTCGCTGCCACAAACCCACGAAAAGGCTGGCAGCGGGGTAGTCGTGATCCAATTCTTCTCTCTCTGCAACAGCAACACTTAGCAAATATTCATGGCACCCACAGGACTCCAGGAGGCTGGAACCCTGAGCATCATGGTGAACATGACGGGCCCCATCTTCGTTCTCACAGGACTTACGTGGAAATGAGCCATAATGTAGGGAGCTAGAAGGGCGTGGAAGATAAAACTCATTAAGTTCTACTCAACCCCACAGGCCTTGAGGATGGACAGGACAACCCTACATTTTGGCAAGAAGGCAAAATATGATTGGCAAGACCCTTCCTGCTCAAGTGGCTTCGAGGAGCCTGAGGTTGCTCGGAAGCCCAGAAGCTGCTCTGCTCAGAGACCCAGCCCTCTTCCTCCCAGGCCATCTAGTCCTGTCATCTGTCCCCTTGTTCCCTCTGGCCTGTCTGCTGACTCTGAGGGTGGGGTCGGTCCAGAACCTTCCAGCCTGCACCCATGAGGTGAACGGTTTGTCCAGTCCCTTCGCTCTGTTGTACCTGCACAGCCTCTGAATTGCTGCCACAGAGTGACGGGGCCCAGTTTCGAGCTACCACTGGGAGGGACGAGACGCAAAGTCTTGCTCCCTTCATGAGCTCTGCCACCTGCGGGGTTCCTGCTGAACGCCGCCTCTTCGTCTCAGGGCGAAGCTGGGTCTGCATCTTGGCACATGGCAGTTGGACTTTGGCAGCTTCCACTGTGGAGAAACGAGCTACGAAGAAGGAAGGAAGGAAGGGCCACACTGCTCCACTACATTCCAGAAATAACTAAAAACACCTGCTGTACACACACTACTTCATATAATCTTCTCTCCACCTACCTCATGAGGAGGGCTCCTATCAGTAGCCACACGTAACAGATGAGGAAACTGAGGCACAGACCACTCACACAGAGCTTGCAAAGCCTGGCGTTCTCCTGTGGTCGGTTTGGCCCCCGAGTCTGTGCTCTGCCCCAGGCCGTGTGCCACCATCAGGGGACTCTGTGGCACTCGTTGACTTACAGTATAGACCTTCCAAGGCGCTTAGGCACAAATTCATTCATCCATCTAGCCATTCATGAAAAAAGTCAAGATAAATGAATAAAAACATTCATCAAGTACCTAACCTATGCCATTCATTTTGCTGGTAACTAGAATTTTTTACATGAAATTAATACTTTTTCAATGTCCCTTGTTTTAATCCTCACAACCAACAAGGTAAGTACTAATTGTTCCCGTTTTAGAAAGAAGGAAATAGAGGCTCAACGGTTTAAGCCATGAACCTGTTTGCTTGGACTGTAATTCAAACAAAGGCCTGCAGGAAGGAGCCAGCTCCTCCCTTCAGGGTTAAGTGCAGACAGTTTAATGAAAATGCAATTTACAGAGGCCTGGACGGGCATAAACAAACCGGCCAGGGAGGGCAGAGCCGGAAGCTGTTTCACCCTGAAGCCTGAAGGAGCGAGGGCAGACAGCGGGGTTCTAGCCAACCAGGGAGAGGTTCCCATGGGGAAAGGGCTCCTGCCGGGAGCTGAGTGGAGAAGGGCCAAGAATAAATGGGGTCGGGGGACATCCAGCACGAATGGTAAAGCATGCAGCCAGGATCGGGAATCGCTGCAGTAACCAGCTTTTCCCAGTGAACGGAAGAGCACAGAGCACACAGTGTCAAAAAGTCATCCCCAGCCGGGCGCGGTGGCTCACGCCTGTAATCCTAGCACTTTGGGAGAGGCCGAGGCGGGCGGATCACTCAAGGTCAGGAGTTCAAAACCAGCCTGAGCAAGAGTGAGACCCCGTCTCTACTAAAAACAGAAAGAAATTAATTGGCCAACTAAAAATATATATAGGAAAAAATTAGCTGGGCATGGTGGCGCGTGCCTGTAGTCCCAGCTACTTGGGAGGCTGAGGCAGAAGGATTGCTTGAGCCCAGGAGTTTGAGGTTGCTGTGAGCTAGGCTGACACCACGGCACTCTAGCCCAGGCAGCAGAGTGAGACTCTGTCTCAAAAAAAAAAAAAAAAGTCATCCCCGATGTGACCCTGGACCCAGCAGACCAGGCACAGTCCAAGAGAACATTCCGAAGTAATGTGTCAACCATCCTGCCCTTGCCTTCACCCCTCAAGATGGAGGAGAGGTGGCTGTAAAGTAGGGTGCCCCCCACGCCCCCAACACTGCAACAGCCTGGGAGGACAAACGAGTGACAAGTGAGGGAATCATTTCTGTAGCAATATCCTGATGTCACACAGCTCCAACCCAGAGCTGAAATTAAGGTGCAGCTCCACCGTTCACGGGCCCTGAGGAATTCAACATAATAAGCATTCCAGGGCACCAACACCTTCTCCTCTCCTGCACTGCGCAGGCCCCTCTTTTTCTAACATCACGCTATCAGACTCAATTAACATGGTCCTCCGCATACAGACACGCCAGTATATTCAGCAGAGGCATGAGACTTTGCTCAGTAACTTTGGAGGGAGAGCCTACATCCGGGAGGCAGGGAGCCCAGCAGGAATGAGAGGAGGAAGAGATTTGGAAGCGCATGCAATCCCAAAGAGAACAGCCACTAAAGATGCCAAACAGACATAGAGCAAAAAGGGCCCCCGGTGATAATAATCATTTCAGCATCATTCAGTTATGATTACTAGATTACATAATGCTCATTACTACCTCTCCCCCCAAAAAAACCCTGACTTTTCCACTAGAGTCAAGGCAGTAGCTGTCGCTTTGACTGAAGGAATCTAACTTCAAGAATGCATTCTTCTTCAAACCCAATCAAGAGCCTGAGCTGAGCCTGCAGACATTTTGTCTCCTTCCTGCCTCTACCCGGGGCGCCATCTAGCGTCCATCGGCCTGCACTACAATCTCCAGCCAACCTAAGGCTTTTCCTTGCAAAGAGCTGGTTTCATAGAAAGTCATGAGACCCGAGATGAGAAAAAAAATTGGCCTCTCTGATAAACATTTTTCAAAAGTGGTTGAGCAATAAAGACTTCCATTTATTGGATTTCACACATGATTTTGCCTGAGCCAAACCAAAGACTCATGACTCTTAAAAACATGAATACAGTGTTTGGGCATTTTTCTCATGGTTGGTTTTAGGAAAGATATTTATGTGCAAATCAAAAACTGACTGCAGACGGAATAGGAGTGCACGTTTTGCAAAGTGTAGCATCATATGGCTGAAACTTATTTAGGCTTCTGTTAGGGGCTGAACTGTGTTCCCCTGTCCCCACAAAAAATTCGTATATTGAAGTCCTAAACCCTAGTATTTCAGAATGTAACTGTATTTGGAGATGAGATCTTTACAGAGGTAATTAAGTTAAAAATGAGGTCTTTAGGGTGGGTCCTAATCCAATCTGGCTGGTGTGCTTGTAAGAAGAGAAAATTTGGACACAGACACACACACAAAGGAAAGACCATGCAAGGACACAACCAAAAGGCTGCTGTCTGCAAGCCGAAAAGAGAAGTCTCAGGAGAAGCCAAACCTGCCAACACCCTTGGCCTTGGACTTCCAGCCTCCAGAACTGTGAGAAACTTAATCTCTGTCGTCTAGGCCAGCAGTCCGTGGTATTTTGCTATGTATGGCAGCCCTGGCAAACTGATACACCCTTAAACCCCACCCCGCCCCGCCCCCCAAGCTGGGCCCGAGACTGTAGGCAACACTGGTCACCTCTACGCTGAGTGCGTGAAGCGAGCTCTGCATCCTTCATTTTATACACAAGGAACCTTGAACCCAGAAGTGTGTGGCCCCACTTTGCCCTCTTCTCACCCCCATCCGTGGGAGTGCTGTTTTCTGTTAAACTTTTACCCGAACTGGTTTCCCGGGTGGAGGTGTAGGGGACTCAGCCCCTGCCTCAGTGGGGGAGTTACACACTGTGGCGGAGCTCCCTACGTAAGCTTTGGCAAGACACCGCACCTCGCTGAGCCGCGATTGCGTCCTCGGTAACGTGAGAGTGATCTGATGCTCCAAAAACGAAACGTGCTCACTTCGCACGGCATCTGGCACGTAGCAACTGCTGGGTACACTGCCAACAGCCGCGCCTCAGCGGGTGTGGACGTCGGAATTCCCAAACTCCCGCAAGTGAGAGTGTGGGGACCCCGGGCCTGTGTCTTCACGGGAGAGCGCAGGGGAGCCGGGTGTGGAGACGTGGACGGTTAAATACCCGGGCGCTCCCGGGCTCGCTGCCGCTGACCCCGGTCCCAAGAACCCCAAAGAAAGGCAACCTTCTTATCCAGGATAGGGGCCCCTGGCTGGAAATGGAGAAATGCACACACTTCTCGCGCAGGGAAGCACGACGGCTGCAGGGGTGCGTATGTAAGGACGCCGCTGCGAGGCGGCAGACGCCTGGGAACCGCAGCACCGCCCCGGCCATGTCCAAGGGAGATCAATCCTCCGGCAGGGCCATTTCCTCCGCCGGGCGGGCGCTCCGGGACCATTAGTGACTCTGTGACCCGGGGCACAGAGCGCGTCACCGCCCTCGCTCTCGCTGCCCGGCGCCGCGCCATCCACCACTGACCGGCACGGGCCGCGGAGCCCGAGCTGGCCTGGGCCCCTGTCGCCTGTCGCCCGGCTCCGCTCCAGGCCCCCGACCTCTGGCTGCGTTCCGGCGCCCGAGCTGCAACGCGAAGCAGGCCAGAGCCCGCTGCAGCCCTGCGAGCCTGAGTCACCTCGCGCCGCGATAAACACACGCAGGGCGTCCCCGCGCGGCTGTCGCATCCCGGCGCTGGCGGCCCTGAGCGCGGCGCCCCCTGGCGGACGCCACGTCCCTACCGCTTCCCGGGCACATGGCCGCTTTCCTCTTCAGTTCAGAGAAAGAGAACAGTGGAGGGACTTTCCCAACATCAGCGCCTCGAGGGCCTTGGTGACAAGATTCACGCCAGCTAAGGAGTGAAAGAACGGAGATGCAATAAAAAAGAAGAATGGTAAGGCTTGGAAAGTGCAGACAGAATGCTGTGCATCTGCTTGCTCTGAGCCGAAGGGCAACCGAACACTCACTATTCGATTTGCACTTACCTTCCGGGGCAAACACAGCATTGGCTTTCTCTCCTGCAATCGTGTATACTTGGGCAGTCACAAACACAACTTGTTTTCTTACACATATCGAACCCGTAACGCTGACCTTCCTGAAAGTTTTCTTCCCAAACAAGAACAAATACGTAGGGTAATGAATGAAAGAGAACACGATAGAACACAGTTTGAGTAACTTTAAGGTTTTATTTAGTTATTTTGATGGAAACAGAAATAATAAGTAAAATGTCTTTATAAGAACATCTGAAAAAGCTTATAACTCTAAATAGCAGCCCTAATCCAGCTGGTAGTCAGTTTGGGCTGCTATGATAAAATACTATACATTTGGGTAGTTTATAAGCTTTATAAACAACAGTTTATAGTTTATAAACAACAGGAATTTATTTCTCACCGTTCCAGAAGCTGTGAAGTCCAAGATCAAGTGACTGGCAGATTCAGCGTCTGGTGAGGACTGCTCTCTTGTTCACAGGTGGCACTTTCTAGCTGTGTCTTTACCTGGTGGAAGAGGCGTGGGAGCTCCCAAGGGCCTCCTCTAAAAGGCCACTAATCCCATTCATGAGGGCTCTGCCCTTATGACTTAATCCTCCCAAAGACCCCACTTCCTAATGCAATCACCCTGGTGATTAGATTTTAACATGAATTTGGGGAGGACACAAACATTCAGACCTTAGCATTAACCTGTGTTTTATTCCCTTAATGTAAGTGTGGAAAATGCCTGGGAATTCAGCCGTCTAAGAAGGCAATTAGCGCTTGGGATGTGGACCCTTTCCTGTAGTGACATGGACCCTCTCCTGTAAACGTCCTCTGCGTGTAGACATCTGTGCTGTCAACTGTGCACAGGGTGGAAGCTCACAGAAGCCCATACAGCAGTGAGCATGCGGATATTTCTCAGTGCTACAGATAAAGAAGGAGGAGGAAGAGGAAATAAATATCAATGACTTACTCTGCAAAATAAAGTAACAGAGCCTTTTTAGACCAAATCAGCAAGGTTGGGTTGTGTCCCTACGGGCCTGGGGTCCTTAAGCCTTGGAAAACCAGAGGGGGCAGAGAAGCTAAGACAGATGGTGGGTCTCCTGGGAGGCCCAGGGCTGAGCCTGCCTCGAAGGAAGTCTCTTCGTCAGCACCCGGCAACTCTGCCATTCCCACAACCAGCTTGGATGGTACAGGCTTTCTTTCTGTCACTCAGCTGTCACATCAAGGGCTTCTGCCTGGAGGGAGCCGTCCCACTGGCCCTGCCATTGTGCGTACTCAGGGAATGACAATCCTGGGGGCAGGGGTGAGGAGAAACGCCCTCAGTTGAAATGGATGAGGGAGCAGAGGAGCCTCAGAGGGCAGGTGGAGAGTGATCTTAAATCTACATAATTTGGGTGAAAAATAGCATACATAATTCTTCAGTGTTGGTGTTAAGCTTCTTAATTTGAGTCAAGTGTTTACAAATGCCCTCTAATTTGAGAAGACATGGAATAATTTGAAGACAAAGAATGAAGGAAAGAAGGTAGTTTGCTTCGCATAAGTAGGTGAAAGAATAACTTATCTAATATAGGCCATGTAACACCAAAGAAAGCCAGCAGTCTCCCCATTATTATGTAGCAAATATCAGGCACCTGTTGTGGCCACACGTTCTTAGGAGAAGCAATAAAGTCCTGTTTATATGAAGACATAATGGCATGATACTTTACAACAGTTGTTCTCAAAGTGTGGTTCTCAGACAGCAGCGGCATCACCTGAGAACTTACTAGAAACACAAATTCTCAGGTCTCTCCCTAGACCTTCTGAATCAGAAACTCTGAAGATGGGGCCCAGCAACTCAACTGGTATTTTAACAAGCCCTCCAGGTGATTCTGATGCACACTAAAGTTTGAGAATCACTGCCCTACATAATATCGTCCTTGTGGTGGCAAATGTTTAACTAAATTTAAAAGTCAGAGTAGGCCGGGTGCGGTGGCTCACGCCTGTAATCCTAGCACTCTGGGAGGCCGAGGCGGGCAGATCGCTCAAGGTCAGGAGTGCGAAACCAGCCTGAGCAAGAGTGAGACCCCGTCTCTACTATAAATAGAAAGAAAGAAATTAATTGGCCAACTAAAGATATATATAGAAAAAATCAGCCGGGCATGGTGGCACATGCCTGCAGTCCCAGCAACTTGGGAGGCTGAGGCAGAAGGATCACTTGAGCCCGGGAGTTTGAGGTTGCCGTGAGCTAGGCTGACACCACGGCACTCACTCTAGCCTGGGCAACAGAGCGAGACTCTGTCTCATAAAAAACAAACAAACAAAAACAAAAATATTATGAATAACTTTATGCCATTAAATGCAAAGATTAGGTTTAAGTGGACAAATTCCTAAAAAAAAAAAAAAAAAGCTTGCTAAAATAGATTGAAGAGGAAATAGAAAACCTGAATAGGCTGGGCGTGGTGGCTCACACCTGTAATCCTAGCACTCTGGGAGGCTGAGGTGGGTGGATCATTCAAGGTCAGGAGTTCGAAACCAGCCTGAGCAAGTTCAAGACCCGGTCTCTGCTAAAAATAGAAAGATATTAATTGGCCAACTAAAAATATATAGAAAAAAATTAGCCAGGCATGGTAGCTTATGCCTGTAGTCCCAGCTACTCACTCAGGAGACTGAAGCAGAAGGATCTCTTGAGCCCGGGAGTTTGAGGTTGCTGTGAGCTAGGCTGACACCACAGCACTCTAGCCTGGGCAACAGAGTGAGACTCTGTCCCAAAAAAAAAACAACAAAAAAAGAAAACCTGAATAATGCTATAACTATTAGATAAATTGAATCTGTAGTTTAAAAAAAAAAAAATCTTTCCATAAATCCCAAATAATAGAACCAGTGAGTTCTATCAAAATTCACAGAAGAAATAAGTTTAATCTTAACCAACAATTTCTAATGTTCCAGAGAATTGAAAAAGAAAAACTGTCTCATTTAATGAGAGACTAGTATAACCTTGATGCTAAAACCTGACAAGGACAGAATGGCAAGAATAATTATGTCACTGTCTTTCCTAACACAGTTCAGATCTTAAAACACTAACAAAATGTATCAAGATACATCATGACCAAGTTATCCCACAAATGCAAGATTGATTTAGTGATAGAAATCAATTTATACAAACAACCACATTAAGAGATTAAAGGAAAGAAATTTTATATGATGATCCCAATAGATGTCCCCAAAAAAGCATTTTCTTAAAGTCCCTACAACTGTGCACCCAGCAAAAATATCTTTAAGAACAAAGATAGTCTGGGTGCTATGGCTTATGCCTGTGATCCCAGCACTTCGGGACGGTGAGACAGGAGGATCACTTGAGGCCAGGAGTTTGAGACCAGCCTGGGCAATATAGGAGACCCCATCTCTACTGAAAATTTAAAAATTAGCTTGGTGTCGTGGTCCTAGCTACACGGGAGACTGAGCCAGGAGGATCACGTGAGCCCAGAAGTTTGAAGTTGCCGTAAGCTATGATTATGCCGCTGCACTCTAGCCTCGTGACAGAGTGAGACTCTGTCTCAAAAAAAAATTTTTTTTAATTTAAAAAGCATAACAAAGATAAAAATAGATAAACTTTTAAATAAAAAATTAGTTTGCTACCAAAAGACTCTCACTAAAAGAAATTTCAAAGAACGTGCTTTGGGGAGAAGAAATGTGATTCACAATGAAAGGCTTGAGATGCAGTAAGGAATCTCTTATAATCAGCATTTAATTGAGTTGTGTGTGTGTTTTGTTTTTTTAAATCTAATCTCTCTTTCTCTTTTTTTTTTTTTTTTTTCCTCTAGCTGCATTCTTTAAGTGAGCAGTCTGTTTTCTGGAAGAGTAAATCTTCCAAATATGTATAAATGCTAATTTAAAAACAGTATCTCATACAATTAAATAAAAACCAAGGTAGAATTAAAATTTGCTTTTGTAGCTACCATTTCTGGCAGATGAATTCAGCTTGGCACCTTCATACTGCTCACTTTTAAATCAAAGTCTCATGCGGGTACACCTGACAGAAAGAGGGTAGACCATATGTCACATGTCTACATCCTGCTTTCAAGGGAGGTTGGGAAAGTGAGCTTTCTGACTTCTATCCTGGGGAAACCAGCATTGATAAGGAAGAAGATCCACAAGTTGTTTGACAGCCAGACAACATGAAACTGTCCAGGACTCTTACAGAAAATTATTGTGAAGGATTGGATAGGGCAAAAATAACAATATGCTACACATATTCACTTTTCACTGGATAGCTTTAATATATTTATCCAGACTAGTTAATAATACCACTCCAGGAAATACAAAAACCTTTTATTGCTTACTGATTAAGTAGCTCTTGTGAGAAAAATGGTAGAGAGGTGGTAAATAGTAGAGCTGCTTTGAAACTGTCCTGTGACAAAAAACTGAATAGAAGAAAGGCTGATTTTATGAGCCTTCGAAACAAGACTTACCCTTTTTTTTTAACCTGCCCCCGTTATAGTGCATTGGTGTCATAGCTTACTGTAATCTCAAACTCCTGGGCTCAAGTGATCCTTCTGGCTCAACCTCCTGAATAGCTGAGACTATAGGCACATGGCACCACACCTGGCTAATTTTTTATTTTTTGCAGCATCAGGGTCTCACTATGTTGCTCAGGCCAGTCACCAACTCCTGGCCTCAAGTGATCCTCTCACCTTGGCCTCCCAAAGTGCTGTGATTACATGCATGAGCCACCCCACCCAGCCTAAGACTGACTTTTTTAGGATTGTCAGCTGGAAGGAGCTGCTCATTGTGAAAGTTATGCATCTACTCTGCTCTAAAAGTCTAGCAAGTAATCATTTAATATTCCTCTTTCTCTTCTTATCTTTCTGTGCTACCTTAGTATGTATATACTCAACTTGCTTTGAGGTGTCTTTTTAAATTTTTTTTATTTTTAATATTTTAAGTTTTTAATTCATGATCTGTGATTTTGTTTTTAATTGTCTTAAGTTGTGATCACACATAATTTTAAAATTTGTGTATATCTTCTCTACTTTAATCCTTCTAATGAGTTGGTAAAAGTACCATTAACAGTCACACATATACAGAAGTTCTACAGTTTTATGTGTTTCTGAAGAGCTGTTTAAAGACAATCCTAACTTAGTCTGACTGAGGTAGTAAGGAATTCAAAAGTTTAATTTACTATTTCTTGTCACATTGACTTTTAAAAGGATTTAACCTTATAGATTGTCTATAAAATGTGGGAAGTGTTAAATATTCTTTAATATTACACGTAAACCACACTAAAATGCCTTTCGATAAATAAAAGGCAGCATTTTAGTAGACGTAGGGAGATTAGGTCGGCATAGCAAAGACCAAAAATATATAAAGTAAACATTGCTACCTTATCTCCTCCAGCCCTTGCGTTTAACAGGCTAATAAACACAAATAGAAACACCAGTGAGTCCTGCTTGGTTACAAGACAGTGAAGGGATTTCCCTAGTATTTAAATATATTCACATAACCAGTTATATAAATCTAAATGTAAAACCAGTCTTCAACAGGTTTTGAAATGGCAATTTACCATCTTTGTGAAAAGTTGAACATCACTAATTCATCCAGTCGTATCTTTTTTTTTAACTGATTTTTTTATTTATTTTTTTAAAATTGTAATTTACATATCATGTCTTTACTCCATTTTAAGTGTACAATTAAATGGTTATTAGTAAATTTACCAAGTTGTACAGCTATTCACATAAATCAGTTTTAGAGGATTTCCCACCCCCATTGAGACCCCTAATACCCATCCCCAAATACACTTCAAGCA
>CAUYRT010045493.1:0-83662 GCA_963574885.1 Lepilemur ruficaudatus
TCCTGGGCTCAAATGATCCTTCTGCCTCAGCCTCCCAAGTAGCTGGGACTACAGGCATGCGCCACCATGCCTGGCTAATTTTTTTTTTTGTATATATTTTTTAGTTGGCCAATTAATTTCTTTCTATTTTTAGTAGAGACAGGGTCTCGCTCTTGCTTGGGCTGATTTCGAACTCCTGACCTTGAGAGATCCACCCGCCTCGGCCTCCCAGAGTGCTGGGATTACAGGTGTGAGCCACTGCGCCCAGCCATTAATCGTGTTCTTCTGTCCTATTTCCTGTAAACTGATGGTTAGCTTTAGAGGCTTGCTTAGATTTAACTTCATCTTTTGGGTTGTTTATTTTTGGCAAGAATACTTCATAAGTAGTATTGGACATTGTGCATAGATTTAATGTCTATTAAAGCAAGTATATATTGTATGGAATTTATTTGAATAAGAAGCAAACTAGTAAGTAGAGAAGGAAAACTGTATTGTTTTTGGTTACTGTTTTTTAGCCAGAAGATCAGCTGCCATGTTACTTGACTCACACTAACCCTAGAGTGGATGAGATTGTCCTTGGGAACCTTCACCTTAATAGTCATGTTAAGGAAACTACAAGAGGACCCCGGTAAGGACAAAATGTCAGTGCTCACTTTAAGGAATGATATCAACCCTCTTTTGTTTGTTTCAATTTTTAAAATTTCAATGTCTTATTCTAGATACTGTCCCTCCATTGAATCAAAGGTTTTACGTTTTCCAAACCGGCTACATCAGGTTTGGTTGGAACCTGAAGGAATGGATTCTGACCTCATCTATCCCCAAGGGTTATCTATGACACTACCAGCTGAGTTACAGGAAAAAATGATCACGTGCATCAGAGGTTTGGAGAAAGCTAAAATGATTCAGCCAGGTAAAGAGGGTCACAGCTGCCCTTCAGTATAACTCAGCCCTGCTTTAGCGGTCAGGGAGGAGGGCTCAGCCACGGTCATTGTTCCTTAGAGCCTCAGATGATGAAGCCCAACATCTGTACATTTAAATAATCTTGGTTTTGAAGGGCATTGAATGGTAATCTTTGCATCTCTACCTTGAGGCAAATCCAGCTCCTTTTTAACTTTATGCCATTTATTCTTTGGTCAGGCTATGGTGTGCAGTATGATTACCTAGATCCCCGCCAGATTTCTCCTTCCCTTGAGACTCATTTGGTTCAACGGCTCTTCTTTGCTGGACAGATCAATGGCACTACTGGTTATGAGGAAGCTGCAGCTCAAGTAAGAGGTTATTGAAATGTTACGTAAATCAAGAGGGACTATTTAACTTGTATTCCTCCTTTTAACATCTGTTGTGTTAACTATATCAATCTTAATACAACCCATAACTGCAAAAGAAGGTGGTTTCTGTTTTAGGGTATATAACATGGCTTTTATAAATAATAGAATTTTAAAAACGCGTGTGACTTTATTACTCTTTTCTGAGCTCCTAGATCTGATACTGTATTTTGATTAGATTATTGCATTGCTTCCAAAGCTTAAAAATTATTTTAACATAACTTTATTGAAAATTATATTATTCCTTGTAAGTGGGGAATTATGTTACTTTTATTGGTAAGTGGGAAAAGGCTAGAAGATTTTTACAGGTGGGTTTAAAAAAAGATTAGTACACCGCCCCCTCCCGGCCTTATCAGGAATGTTAGTTATCCCAGAAAGCAATGAATCATAGCCTGTTAAAGTGGTGCATCACCCGTACGTATTCTATTTCCGAACATGGATCACGTTTTCTATCTGTATCCCTCATGGGCAGTGCCTGTTTTCTTCCTGTCCCGTGCCATTCTTTCCAGGTAGTCTTCTGAATAGGATAGCCCTTTGTTCAAGTCATAATGGCCTTTTAAACATTTCAGTCCTCTTGTAGGGTGTGATAGCTGGAATCAACGCCAGTCTCCGGGTCAGTCGAAAGCCTCCCTTTGTCATTAGCCGAACGGAAGGCTACATAGGAGTCTTGATTGATGACCTCACCACACTGGGCACCAGCGAACCCTATCGCATGTTTACCAGTCGGGTGGAGTTCCGTTTGTCACTGCGCCCTGATAACGCTGACAGCCGGCTCACGTTTCGAGGTAACGCTTCACTGAGCCCTATAACCTGGTTACTCTTCTTTGAAACCTCCTGTTATATTCTCTCTCTCCCTTCCCTAGGGTATAAGGAAGCTGGCTGTGTGTCCCAACAACGATACGAAAGAGCTTCTTGGATGAAGTCTTCTTTAGAAGAAGGCATTTCTGTATTGAAATCCATTGAGTTTTCAAGCTGTAAATGGAAAAACTTAATTCCAGAGGCTTCTATAAGTATTACCAGAAGTCTGCCTGTCAGGTATGCATTTTTAAAATAGACCTTTCTCACTTTTTATAGAAAAGTAAGATCACTTCAGAGAGGTATTACCTATAGTCCTCTTTATTTTTCAGAGACGGGGTATCGCTCTTGCTCAGTCTGGTCTCGAACTCCTGAGCTCAAGCGATCCTCCCACCTCATCCTCCCAGAGTGCTAGGATTACAGGCATGAGCCACTGCGCCTGGCGTAGACATTATCTGTAGTCATCTACCTGCACATTTTAGATGAATATGGCTTCCTTTTGGTATCTTTTCAAAATCCTTTAGATGTCGCTGGGTGCGGTGGCTCCCTTGAGTTCTTTTGGTTTTTCTAAGATTTAGAGGGCCCAAACTGAGAAATATAGTTATCTGCTTTCTTTTCTAGGCTTGGAGCAATGGGAGTGGTCTCATCTTATCCATGAAATACCTTTGATAAAAACAAAGCAGAGTGTTATAAATTCCTTGGACTTGAAGAGTCCCTTGCTGCATTTTAGGTTTTTGTCCTTGTTTTCCATATTCTCGTTATATGGACTCGATGAGTCTAAAGGACATTAATATAGAGCATTTTTTCTCCAGAGATATGTTCCTAAAGATGTTACGTAATTCAAAATCTGTATATTTTACCACTGATTTTTCCCATTTGAAAAAATGTAAACTAATGAGGGTGGAAGAAGATGCCCAGAGGGCATAACTCTATAATTATTGTATCTTAGAAACACTTTATGCACATCACAGTGGCACTAGTCTTGCTTATGGTGGCATTGATCTTGTGTATTTTACCCCCTTTTAAGCCCCCGTTTTCTTGTGGTTTTTGGGGACTTAAAGATACACCCATTTCCATGCTGCTCTTTATTATCTCTTTCTAAGTGTTCCCTCCTTAATTAGCAAACTGGCATATGACCTTTTTTGGTTGTCATCACATCAGGGTGTTTTATCTTTTGTAACTTCTGTCCCATGTTTCCATTTTCATGAGAATTTCCTAAAGCACTAGCACCACTGTTACAGTATATTAAACAGATTTTTGTGTGTTTTTTTGAGACAGAGTCTCACTCTGTTTCCCAGGCTAGAGAGCCATGGCGTCAGCCTAGCTCACAGCAACCTCAAACTTCTGGGCTCAAGCGATTCTCCTGCCTCAGCCTCCCAGGTGGCTGGGACTAGAGGCATTCGCCACCATGTCAGGCTAATTTTTTCTATATATTTTTAGTTGGCCAATTAATTTCTTTCTATTTTTTTTTTTTAGTAGAGACGGGGTCTTGCTCTTGCTCAAGCTGGTCTCGAACTCCTGACCTTGAGCAATCTGCCTGCCTCAGCCTCCCAGAGTGCTAGGATTACAGGCATGAGCCACCATGCCTGTCCTTAAACAGATTTTTAATAATAGTTACAGTAGGTATTAAAGAATTTGCATAGTGGTCACCCAAATTAGGGGATCTCATTCACAGAAAAAACAGCCTGGTTCGCAAATATGGATGGTGGATATCTTAGTCCATTTGGGCTGCTATAACAAGATACCTTAGACTGAGTAATTTATATTTCTATTTATTTATAACAGAAATGCATTGCTTGAAATCCAAGATGAAGGCACCAGCAGATCAGTGTCTGGTAAGGGCTTGCTGTTTGCTTCTAAGATGGTACCTTCTTACTGTGTCCTTACATGGTAGAAGGGGCAAACAGTTCCCTCAAGCCTCTTTTATAAGGGCAGTGATCCCATTCATGAGGGCTTTGCCCCACCTAAAGGCCCCACCTTTATGTAATACTATCACAGTAACATTCAGACCATAGCAGTGGATATATTTGTTTACCAGCTAAGAGGCACTGGGAAATGGCTGTAGTGTAAACAGTTTGCAATTTACTCAGTCTTACAGCTGTTTATTTATTTGTTTAAATTTAGGAGGGAGGGTTCACATCTCAAAAGTTGAACAAAGAATTTATGACACTATGCTTTGTTTTTATCAAATATTATACCATTTTAAATTTATATATTTGGGCCGGGCGCGGTGGCTCACGCCTGTAATCCTAGCACTCTGGGAGGCCGAGGCGGGCAGATCGCTCAAGGTCAGGAGTTCAAAACCAGCCTGAGCAAGAGTGAGACCCCGTCTCTACTTAAAATAGAAAGAAATTAATTGGCCAACTAAAAATATATGGAAAAAATTAGCCGGGCATGGTGGCACATGCCTGTAGTCCCAGCTACTCGGGAGGCTGAAGCAGTAGGATCGCTTGAGCCCAGGAGTTTGAGGTTGCTGTGAGCTAGCTGATGCCATGGCACTCACTCTAGCCCGGGCAGCAGAGTGAGACTCTGTCTCAAAAAAAAAAAAAAGAAAATTTATATATTTGGAGCTTGCATTGAATATGACTAATGTGTATTCAGGTAATACTGAGATTGGGGGAAGTGATCATTTTCAACACAGTCTCAGATGGTAATTGATGAATAAAAATATGAAAATGGAGGCTATCAGCTTTATATTTTTACCAAACTGATCCCATGAGTAGCCATTTTGTTTAGGTGAGTTTTTAAAAGGTAATTTGGCCACATAATTTCCTTTTTAATTCAGGCATCTTTCCCTTCAGTAGGAAATAGTCCACATATTTGATTTCAGGAGAATATTTGCAATCTATTATTCAGCCTTCCTAAATGAACTTACGTTATCAATGCCTAGGCATATAGAGTTAAAAAGATAGAAAATCTGTCCAAAATATATTTATTACATTTACTGCATGCATGCCAGGCTATGTGTGAAGCACTGATAAGTTGAACCTGAATCTAAACAGGCATTTTTTTTTTAACACAGGATATCAAATAATGAAAAGCATTTTAACAGAAGAAATACAGAAATGTATGTCCATGTGCATACATGCAGACACACATTTTCTTTTTCTTTTTCTTTTTGAGACAGTCTCATTCTGTTGCCTGGGCTAGAGTGCAGTGGCATTAGCCTAGCTCCTGGTCTCAGGCAACCCTCCTGCCTCCACCTCCCAAAGTGCTGGGACTATAGGCATGTGCCACCGTGCCTGGCTCCACAGTTTTTTTTGTTTTTGTTTCTTTTTATTTTTTTTTATATTATTAAAATTTTTTAATTTATTAACTTTACTTTTTTTTTTTTTTTACAAAGATTTCTATTGCAGCCTCCACAGTTTTGATGGCTAAAACTTTGTAATGTGTTTGAAATCAAAAAGTATAAATCTTCTAATCATGGTTTTGTTTTTTGGTTTTTTTTCAAAAATTGTTTTGGTTATCCAGGGTCCCTTGAGATTCCATATGAATTTTAGAATGATGTTTTCCATTTCTGTAAAAATACGCCATGGCGATAACCTTTTAAACAAATTATAACCAAAAAAAGCCACATATAAATGAAGTAATAGTTAACAGAGTAACAAGGTATCTATTAGGTCTACCTGAGGGGAGGGGCTGGGGTCAAGTTGGGGGCGGAGGTGCGTAATATCAAGAGGGAAGACCTGTGCTCTCTTCAGCAGCACGTATACTAAAACTGGACCAATACAGAGAAAATTAGCATGGCCCCTAGCAAATAAAAACATCTCAGGGAAGACCTGAGATGAGGACAAAAAGGATTAAGCTGGCCAAAGGAGCACCAGCACTTCTGAAGACTAAACATACATCATGTTTCTCTCACTAGTTTGAGCTCAAGTGCCCATGAATCAAGTTATTGGAAATCTCACCTGATCTACCTGTTGCAACAATACTTAGGCACGTTCTCTTGGTGACCTATGTAAGTTGCCTAGCATTTTAGGAATTTTCCCCATTACCTGCATATATTGCTCTCTTATCCCCTTGCTTTGGCCCAGGAGGCTTTAGCCCATCCAGAGCGGGTAGTAAAAGTAGAAGTGGGAATAACTGTCAAAAGTCCCCATGTGGCCTGGGTTCAGTGGCTCACATTTGTAATCCCAGCACTTTGGGAGGCTGAGATGGGAGGCTCTCTTGAGGCCAGGAATTTGAAGCCAGCCTGGGCAACATAGTGAGACACCATGTCTTAAAAAATTGTTTTTAAATTAGCCAGGCATGGTGGCACACACCTGTAGTCCTAGCTACTCAGGAGGCTAAGCCAGCAGGATCTCTTTAGCCCAGGAATTGGAGGTTACAGTGAGCTATGATCACACCACTGCACTCTAGCCTTCGCAACACAGTGAAACTCTGTCTCAAAAAAAAAAAAAAAAGACTACCTGGTAGTTTGTATAGGGGAGCCAGTCTGCTTGAGTTTGAAACCTGACTGTGCCACTTGACCAGCTGTGTGACATTAGGCAGTTACTCTCGCCACCTCACTTTACACATCCATGAAATGGAGGGTAATAATGCAACATATGTCATAATGTTAAGAAAATTAAATTAGTTGATGGACATAAAGCACATAAAATAGTGCCTGGCACATAGAAAGTGCTTTCTAGATGTTAGGGAGACTTGAGACTTAAACACATTTGGCATCATCTTTGCTTTGGTGATCGCATATAAGTCATTTGGCCCTGAGTTAATGACCTCTGAGTTTTCATTGGTAACCACGACAGAGGCCCAAGGAAACCAGGAATGTGGCTTCATAATTCCTTGCCTAACCTAGAGGATTGCCCGTGCTCAGCATATAAGTGGCAAGGACTTCTCATGGACAGTTTCCACACTCATGGAGAGTTTCTAGCTGTGCTTATTAAAAAGACATTTGAAGGGAAAGTTTCCTCCCCCCTCCCTTTTATAGCCTGGCTAGTTGCTATCCTGCTGATAGAATCATCTTAGAAGAAAGAGCTAGCATTTGCTTTAACAACAGACTCAGAAAGAATATGTTCTTCTCCCTCAGGGTGAAGTCTAGGCTCACAAAGACCCAAGGTCACAAAGTTGAAGTCAGATGGAACAAGAAGGTATGACCCACGAATCTCCACTGTCTGGCAAGGCAGAGAGAGTCTTGTGGCCCCTGGACAAAGTTTTTTGGGATGTTCTTCACATAGAAAGTGTTGAATGGTGGATGTCCTAAAAGCCAGAGGCAGGTGAGGACTGGGGAAAGATAAAGGAATTTGTTTAAAGGTATACTTTGCTCTATGCTCTAAAATACTGTGCCTAATGTTGGGCTTTGACGGCTGTAATATTTGACCTTGACATTGTGCTGTTTCTGCCATATAATTTAATTAACGTGCGATGCCGGCACAATGCCAGAGAGTCAAACATTCTGACAGCTCTTGGAAGCCACATAAGTCCCTTTGAAGTTCCCCCCAGTGAACTGACACACAGAGAAACTTCCCAACGTTGAGGACAGCCCTGATATAGTATACAGAAATTTAGCTGCGTCCCGGTTATGTTGGATGGCACTGGCCAAGCCACCTGCTGGCTTGTCACAGTTCTGGAGACCTGCTGTGGTTTCTGAGGGCCCCAACCATTGTTGGCCCCTTGGGCAAGAATATCTGATCCTTCATTAGGGACAACATTCGGAGGCCTCCTGTTCCCAGATTTTTCTCCACAAAATGTTTTCTTCTTCCTCAACTTTGCCTATTGCAAAGTCATTGAGCTGCACACAGGAACATACATTAGATAGGAAGCATATTAACTAAGGAGAAAAAAGACTATATATGTCCATTCTGCACATAATTATTTAACACCTACCAAAGCTTTGGGCATTTATAGCAGGGAACAAAACAGTATCTTGGACATCATAAAACTACATTTTACTGGGGAGAGAAAGGGAATAAATACATGAGCAAAAAAATATATAATATTTCAGGTCGTTAATAAATGCTCTGAAGAAGAAGGGAAAGGGGATAGAGAGAGATGGGATGGATGTTCTTTTAGATGGTGGATTGTGCATTATGAGTCTTGGGTTGACAGAGAAATGTGCTCAGGTAGTGTATCAGTCAGCACTTGCTGGAATAATGCTGTATAACAAACTACTCCAAAACATCAGCAAGCACTTATTTCTTACATACACACCTGTGGGTCACTTGTGGTTAGCTGATCTAGACTGTGCTCAACTGGGCTTGACTCCAATTGTGGATTGGGTCTAGGTTCATGTGTCCCTCATTCTCCATGGACAAGTGGGCCATCTGGGACATGCTCTTCTTGCAGAGATGGCAAAAGTGCAAGATGGTAGAGTGCAAACACCATGACTCTTAAGTCCTAGACTCAGAACTAGTACACTGTTACTCTGCCTATATCCCATTGGCCAAAAGAAGTCATGTGACCCAACATTGATGGGATGGGGAGGCATATTCCCCCTGTAGCAGGATGAATTACAAAGTCACATGGCAAAGGACGTGGCTACAGGGTGGGGAGAAGAATTGGGAAGAGTAATGGAATCTGAAACAGATGGTTCAAACCAAAACTATGTATCTCTAGCTATGACATTTATATATACAAATATATATATCAAATGATAAAACCGCCTTGGTTGGAATCTTCTGTTTTAGATTAAATTTAAATAAATCCATGCAATAATTACATTAGCATCCCTGAGGTGGTTTATTATGGCACCAGAGGCTTCTGGGTCATTGCTGCTAATCTCAGGAAACTTGAGAAGACGGGCCACAGGCCATCCCAACGCTGAGAGAAAAGAAGGACATGATGGAATGGAGACCTTTCTTCCTGCTTAGGCTTCCTGTGCAGGGAAGGTGCAAGTGGGAAAGATCAGATCAAGTTTCCTTGCTGACCTCTGAGCATGTCTGGGAGTAGCATAAATCTGGCCTAGGACCCAAGAGGCATCATCACTGGGCCTCACTCTACTGCCAACTCGCCCTTTAGCTGGTTTCACTGGCTATGCAGGACTCCCCTTCATCTGTTGTATGAAGCTATATGAGCCGGTCAAAGATTCTAGCTCTTCTTTGCAGCGTCTTTCCCCCAAGTTCTGCCCCACCTTTTCCTTGCCATCCTTGAATAATGTGGGAGGGATCCCTAAGTGTCTCTTCAGAAAGTGATGGTTTCTAATTTGGGGCCTTCTTTCAGTGAAAGCCTCTGGGGCTCTACAGTTAGCCAAGTATTGGGAACTGGCCCTTCCGTTTAGGAAGGAAAGCCCCTGTTCAGTGGATCGAGACAGTCAACGGAATAACCCAGAGTGATTCCAATCAAAGGCATCAACTGTCTACATATTCAAGGTGGCAGCATTGAGGTTTATATCTTATAAACAGAGAGAATGGGGAATGGGGTGCTGGGACAGATAAGTTTATTTTCTTTTCTTTTTTTTAGAGACAGGGTCTCACTTTGTTGCCCAGGCACAAGGGCAATGGCATGCAACCTCAAACTCCTGGGCTCAAGTGATCCTCTTGCCTCAGCCTCCTGAGCAGCTGGGAATACAGGCACACGCCACCACGCCTGCCTAATTTTTCTATTTTTTGTAGAGACAGGATCTCACTATCTTGCTCAGGCTGGTCCCAAACTCCTGAGCTCAAGTGATCCTCCTGTCTTGACCTCCCAAAGTGCTAATATTGCAGACATGAGCCACCGTGCCCGGTCCAGATAAGTTTTTTTTTTTTTTTTTTTGAGACAGAGTCTCACTTTGCTGCCCGGGCTAGAGTGAGTGCCGTGGCGTCAGCCTAGCTCACAGCAACCTCAAACTCCTGGGCTCAAGCAATTCTACTGCCTCAGCCTCCCGAGTAGCTGGGACCACAGGCATGCGCCACCATGCCCGGCTAATTTTTTCTATATATTTTTAGTTGGTCAATTAATTTCTTTCTATTTATAGTAGAGACGGGGTCTCACTCTTGCTCAGGCTGGTTTCGAACTCCTAACCTTGAGTGATCCGCCCGCCTCGGCCTCCCAGAGTGCTAGGATTTCAGGCGTGAGCCACCGCGCCCAGCCCCAGTCCAGATAAGTTTTATGGTGGGGGCCCCATGGGGATTCAGATCATCTCTTATTTGGGAAAATTCTGGCTCCTATTTCCAAAGGTGTATGAGGTGATCCATCTGTAACTCATGTTAGCCTAGAACTGCAAGGGGGACCGCCTTTTAGACCAGCCACCATTTTAGAGTGTGTTGGATATTCCTGAAACTGCAACTTGGTCTCTGATTTCACTGGCAACTTTGCTTGATTTTACTGGGTCCATCTTGAACTTATCCATGTTTGTCTCCCATGGCTTTGTTTCTGTGCCACTCAGTGTAAATCTCTTCACTGCTCTGTCCCAGAGGCCCTTCTGTGCTTTCAGCCTTTGTTCCCCATCAGATGATGATGATGGTGATTTACTTTTTATTGAAGCTAGATAGCTGTATAGAAAAGTGCACACATCACATCATTAATGGATAGCTCAATGAACATACCCAAAATAACTAATATCCAGATCAAGAAACAAAGCATCACCAGCATCCCAGAAATCTCCTTGTGCCCCCTTCAAGGTACTATGGCCCCAAAGGTAACCACTACCCTAACTTCTAATAGCATCAGTCAGCATTGCCTGACTGAGTACTTTATACTGTCTACTATTCTCCTGTTGTGGGTATTGGGACGGTTTTACTTTGGGGCTATTACTAATAGTGGTGCTATGAACATTTGTGTACATGCCTTCTGCTGTCCACATTTCTGCTGAGTGTATGTATACCCAGTTGAATTACCAGGCCATAGGTTGTGCCTATGTTCAGCTTTAATAGATACTACCTAAAAAGTTTCCCAAAGTGGTTGCACCAATTTATACTTCCACCAGCTGAATATGAGAGCTCTCCTTGTCATCACTTAGAATTTTCTCTTTTTCCTTGTAGGCATTCTGGTGGGCCATATTAGACTTTAAGCTCCTAAAGGGCAGAAAGAAAGTATTTTTCTTCCTTTAAAATTCTCCCACGTGTCTTCTATAAAGCCATTATGGGAAAAAAATGGTAGCCGATGCCCTGGGAAATAAAATCCTGTGGTTTTCTGTGAATTTTCAGTAAAATCCAAAATTTGGCACTTGATCTCTAATGATGATAGCTTTCGGAAACAGAAAATCAAAATCTGGATCAAATTTCAAGTCCCCCCCAGCCCTGATCTGGTCTGCTCTGCCCCTGTCCTCTGGTTCCACAGCTGCCACAGAGCGCACCCACGGGGCAGCGCATCCCGCTGCCCACCCATGCCCTTGTGCCTGCTCTGCCCTTCTAGGGAGCCTCAGCCCCTGGGCCCTCCACCTGGAATGATCTTCCTGCTCACTCCCAGCTCCAGGCACTGCCTCCTCCGCGGAGCTCCTCCCAAATTGCTGGAGGCCACGTTTTGTCTAATTCTCCCAGTTGCCTTTGCGCTTACTGTCACAGCCACAAAACTTATTCGTCTCTTATCTCTTCAGTTCAGTTGTAAGTGCTTACAAGGCAGCGACCACAGAGCCTAGCAAGGTGTTAACACACACGGATCGTGCTTACCAATCGGATACACGATCATCAAGTTCCATCTCTTAGTTGTGTAGGAGTAGAAAAACCTTCCCAGATGTAAGGGTCAAGAAAGTCTAAATTTAATCAGATGAACACAGATCATGAGTGATTTTCTGACACTGATATATTTTGAAGAAAAACTTGCTGGTCCCTTCTAGTTATCCATAATAATTTGGCTGAGCAGGGGGTGGCCCACTGTCTGGTTGACACACTAACTGCCTTAGGGTCACCTGGGGTACCAGTTTAGAATGCAGAGGCCTGGCCTGGCGCCTGAAACTTCTGACTCAGTAGGCCTGGGGTGGGGCCTAGGAATCTCTATCTTTACCACGCCACAGCTGACTCTGACACACAGCCAGGTTTGGAAACTAGTTGAATCTGAAAAGAATGTTCTCTTCTTGCAAGTGAGAAAATGTCAGGGGGCACCGAGAGAAGGGGCTGTGATTTGGATTTGGAGAGACCAGCTTTGTTTGAGTCTCAGCTCTGCCACTTACATGGGCAAATTATTCAGCCCCTCGGAGCCTCGGTTTCCTCTTCCATGAAGTGGGAACACCACCAGGGATCTGTTTTGGTTACTAGTGCCATACGACAAATTACCCAAGAACTTTGCCACCTGTAACAACTGTTTTATTTTGTTCACAATGCTGTGGGGCAGGAGTTCTGGGAAGGGCTCATCTGGGTAGTTCTCACTTGGAGTATCTCATTTGGTTACAATTAGTTATCAGCGGGGACTGCGGCCATCTGAAGGATGTCCAAGATGGTGCATCCCCGTAGCTATCAGTTGATGCTGCCTGTTGACTGGGGCACCTACGTGTGGCTCACTGCCATGACAGTTGACTTCTTACTGACTTCTCCCAGAGTGAGTGCCCTAGGAAAGCCAAGAGGAAGCTGCATGGCCTTTTCTGACAGCCTTACCAATTTCACGGTGTCACTTCTGCTGTGTTGAAAGCAGTCACTAGCCCACCCAGATTTCTAGGAGTAAGGACATAGACCACACCTCTTGGTGGGAAGAGTGTCAAATAACTTGAGGCATGTTTAAAACCACTACATGGGGTTGTTATGAGGATTCAGCGAGATGATCTCTTTGAAGTGCTGGACAAACATGAGTTCTCCTTCTTCTAATTTGAAGCCTGAAAGCTCACAGGGCAAAGTCAATGCCAGGAGCCAGGTTTCCAGTTGAAGTTGTTCATGCTATAGGGATGGGGAGAAGGGTCCATTTTTCTCAGTTTCTAGTCATTTCTAGTCCCTTTGGATAGTAAGTACAGGGCAGCAGTGGGGCACCTCCTGATTCTGACCAGCTCTCCAGGGAGGTGGGATCCACAAGATCTCCCATGATCCCTGCAACCCTGTATCAACCTTACCCACGTGCCTGATAGCAACTGGAAGCTCACTGGGCTCCAAATGAGAACAGTGGTTGAAGACTCCACATTTTCAGGACAGATACGCAGCAACTGTCTTGTTCAGAGCAGGGTTGGGTAAGGCTCAGAGCTGCACAGCAATGCGAGAATGTAGTCACCAGAGTTCACATTCCTGGGCTCCTTCTATGTCCCCAAAACCATGCTGAGGGCTAGAAATTGTCACATGCCTCCATGATGTCATTGATGAGCACATACCAGGGCCCAAGTGAGTGATGCTTGTGTACCCCAGAAATCCATGGCAGGGCAGGTCTCGGAGGACTGGGGAGGCCAAGAGAGACCTCCCAGACTAAGTAATCAGGCTAGGCTATGCTGCAGGCTGCCCATCCATGCCTCAGTTTCCTCATCTGTAAAATGACACTAATGAGGTGCCCACCTCATCGTGTGGCCATGAGGAGGAACTGAGGGGGTGCACCCTTCATCGGGTTGCTCTCCACATGTTCAGGATTTAGATAAGCAGGAACAGGGAAGGAAGGTGGGGTGCTTGGGGAGTTGCCAAGGGAGGGCAGAGTCACAGAGAAGGGGAAGCCAGGAGGTTAGAGGGAGGGTAGGGGAGGGGCAGCCTGCTCCAGGGATGGAGTCTGTACTTAGGGGCAGAGCCACCGCTCCTAGCTCCCCAGGTAAGAGCTTCCACCCCCACCCCAGCCCCCTCTTCCCCAAGGCCTCCCAGCTCATCCTTCCCCCACCCCAGCCTCCTCCTCCCCAAGGCCTCCCAGCTCCTCCTTCCCTCTCTCTCTCTCTGGACTTCTCCTCCCTAAGACATTGTCTGGAAGCTCCGCCCACAGCCTGGACCCAGGCCCTCCATTATATGAACAGCTCCTCCTGTCTACTCACTGCGCAGAGATCCCCATTCTCCTTCTGTCACCCTCCTTAAGCATCACACCTTGGGGGAGAGGAAAGACCATCCTTTTGAGAGTCCAGGCCACTAGCTCTGTGACCTTATGAGAGCTGCTTAACCTCTCGAAGCCTCAGTTTCACTGTCTACAAAATAGAGTAGTAGTGTGACTAGTGCCTTACATTGACCATACTTCTATGAGGAATAGATAAGGGAATGCATCACATATGCACCGAGTGTTTAGTAGGTGCTTAATAAAAGGCAGCTATTTCCATAATGATTCTAGGGCTGTGTATCCAGAGGGTGTTTGATTAATTACAGCCAGGGATTTGACTTGCATGGGTGAGTGCTTATTATTAGAGGACAGATAAAGAAATGGAGGTCCTCCTTTCTTTCCCTTGATGATTCAGGGAGGGCAGTCCCTCTTTATCTCCCGAGAATTACCTCTGTGCTGTGCCCTAGAATTGGAATCAGTGAGCACAGATGCTGTTGGAGGGGGACACAACCCAGAGGTAGCTGGGAAGTCCTTAGGGAAGAAATGGTTCTAGATAAAGCTTTTCCCCATATAATTGAGGGCTTTCCCCAATATTCACAAAAAAGACTTGCTTCTGAGACTTTCGGATGGAAACCCTCGTACAGTATGTTTCAGTGAGCTATATCAGTTTGCTATTGCTGTGTAAGAAACCACCCTAAACTACAGTGGCTTAAAGCAACAACAGTTTCTTCCTCCCTCACAACTGGTAAGCTAGCTAGGCAGTTCCTCTGCTGGTTAGGCCTGGGCTTACTCTTGCAGCTGCAGTCAGCTAGGGGACAGCTGTGAGGATGTCCAAGATAGCTTCGTGAGTCTGGGAAGTTGGTGCTAGCTGTCACCTGGGGTGAACTTCCACTCTTCTCCCTGTGGCCTCGGGCGCGGTGGCTCACACCTGTAATCCTAGCACTCTGGGAGGCCGAGGCGGGTGGATCGCTCAAGGTCAGGAGTTCGAAACCAGCCTGAGCAAGAGCAAGACCCTGTTCTCTACTAAAAAAATAGAAAGAAATTAATTGGCCAACTAAAAATATATAGAAAAAATTAGCCGGGCATGGTGGCACATGCCTGTAGTCCCAGCTACTCGGGAGGCTGGGGCAAAAGGATCACTTGAGCCCAGGAGTTTGAGGTTGCTGTGAGCCAGGCTGACGCCACGGCACTCTAGCCCAGGCGACAGAGTGAGACTCTGTCTCAAAAAAAAAAAAAATTCTCTAGGACGTGAGATGCCTTCCTTACGTGGTAGTCTCAGAGCTGCCCAAGAGGGTGAAGCAGGAAGCTGCAAGGCCTGAGAAGTCACCCAGTATGCACTTCTGGTGCATTCTGTCGGTCAGAGCAAGCTACTAGATCAGCCTAGATCCTGGGGGAGGGGATTAGTCTGCTGGGGCTGCCATAGTAAAGTGCTACACACTAGTGGCTTAGACAAATGAAATGTCGTGTCTCACTGTACTATAGGCTAGAAGTCCAAGAACAAGTTGTCAGCAGGGTTGGTTCCTTCTGAAGTCTCTCTCCTTGGTTTGAAAATGGCCACCTTTTCTCCGTGTCTTCACGTGGTCTTCCCTCTGTGGGCCTCTGTGTCCTAACCTCCTCTTCTGATAAGGACACCGGTCAGATGGGATTAGGGCCCTCCCAAATGAATGCATTTTAACTTAATTGCCTCTTTAAAGGCCCTATTTCCAAATAAGGTCACATCCTGAGGTCCTGGGGGTTAGGAATTCAACCTATGAATTTGGAGAGGGGACAATTCAGCCCAAAACACCCCCTTGGTGGGAGATGCTGCAAAGAACTCGTGGCCATGTTGACGTAAGATGATCCAGTGTCCCACCATAGGAAGCGCTCAAACGTGCCAGCTCTAGTATTACTATTTCTGCTATTTCATTGTCTGCCCATTGTGAGGTTAGTTAGGAAAAACTCCAACTCTAGGCCCTGTATCCTCCAGACTCGATTTCTCCAACTATCATCCACCTTTCCCAGGCAGCTGCTGGAGCCAGCTGCTGTCCCTAATACATCACTCCAGGGCACACAGCAGGCTGCAAGGACCACCTCACCTGCCTCTGCCACCTCTCTTCCCACTTGTTCAGCTGGCCTTGAGTGGACTGTGTGGACAGCCTTCCAGCACAGGACGAAGCAAGCTGGCCACACCGACCTTTATCACCCCCCACGTACACCCCTCCATCTTCTGTCTGACCCAACATTGGCCCCAAGGTGCCTAGAGTGTCTTTTCCAGGACGGCCTCCCTTGAGAGTACATCTTACTCATTCCCATAACCCCTGATGTATACATAGAGGTTGTTTAAGAAGTGTTTGTGGAATAGAACTGATTTCAGAATCTTCATGGTCCCCTTAAGCCCCTAGCTCACCATATTCCACTGAGGCTGCAGATCCCAAAGTTGCAAAGAGCCAGTGGGGTTCTAAGAGTTTCTCCTATCACAGCATCTCCTGAGGCTCATTCCTCTCCTCTCAAGGTCCCTGTCCCTTCCCCAGAATCTATTCCACGGCTGCCCTTCCTCACCATGTGGCATCCTTGAAAGCAGGGCGTTTTGACATTGAACCTGACTTTTGCCTAGTATGGATGGGTGGAACGGTGATGCTGAGAGAGGAGGCATTTCTGCTTCCCCTGAGCCCCCTTACACACACACACAAACACACACACACACATGCAATCAGGAAGCTTTCCTGCCCCTCTGCCTGTGTCTCCTCCCAGTCTGTTCCTGCACTTCTGGAGCCAGATAAATGGAGTGGAGGAAAGACACAGCTATAGATACAGCCAAGAGGAATGAGAGAGTATGGGAGAAAATAAGAAAAAGAAACAGCGCGAAGTCAGGGGAGGTCAAACACCATGTTGTTTGCAGCTCTGGTGTGTGCACCGTGCCGCTGAGGGAAGCAGCCTTGGAGACCTCACAACAGAAAAGGCTGACACAGCCAACACCCATTGTCAGAGCTAAGGTTCTTCAGGGCAGTCTGACTTCGGTTCTATCTCTGCACCACTATGAACCGATGGTGAATGTGCAGAAGGCTTCTTCATCCCCCCCAAAAAAAACGTGCTTAACTGAGAGTCGCACCCCTCCTGACTCTACACACAGCGCTCCCTTCCCACAGTGCTCTGTTGGAGGGTCCCTGAAACCCCTTCTCAACCCCGTCCCCACCCTCCACCACTGCACACACAGCTTGGTGGCAGGCCAAATATGACATCCCTGTGAAAGTGGGAGAAGCAGTTTCATCTGCAAGGGGAATTCACCAGGGATTTAAGGAAAGGGTCAAAATGCAGATCTGTAATCGCCATGCCCCTGTTTTTAAGTCGCTTGACGCGGGCAGTGGATATCTTTAAACCTCTGTAAAGGAAGGTCAGTTAGTGCCCCAGACTCCCAGGCCTCAGAGTCGCCTCAGGGCCCAAGAACGAGGTCAGATGTGATAACTGCTGTGCTGTGGCCAAAAGCTTCCACCACGCAGAGCAGTTTTCCTAAACCAGAGTATGTTGTCTAAACAGTCTGGCCGGACAGTCAGGCCCGGGGTGCTGCTGGGTAGCAACAGGCTAAGTGTGACGCTGGGCTTTGTCCCAAAGCTTTGGGCCTCTTCCACAGGCACACTCTGCCTCACTCTGCACTCTGAGTTGACTGCCTGGATATAGAAAACATCTCTACCCTGGCAGTGAGAGATCTAAGTGCCAGTGACAGGGGAGTTTAAATTTTCAGGACAAGTGACCGAAGGCTGCTAAGAATATCCAGCCACAGGCCTGACCACAAGCCAGTTAACGCCCCACGTGGCGGCTTCCATGGTCCTTTGGGCATGGGAGGAAGGAGCTGACTGGGCAGCTGGTGCTCGAGGAGTCCCTCAACTGAAAGTGTGTAGACACGGAAGGAGTAAAATAACATTAAAAACAACCAACCACCCGATCCTGCCCTCAAGGAATATATAATCTGAGAAGGGAAGACATCGACCTACCAAAGGTACTTACTGTGCATTAACAGACGAAAGCAAAGACAACCATATAGAAGGGACCGGAGGCTCTGAGACAGCCGGTGCCAACAAGAGACTCCAGCCTGGCTTCTCACAGCCAGAGCAGCTGGCAGCCTAACAGGGAGGCAGGCAGGCCCACGCCATGTGTTCCAGCTTCAAGCCCTCGATTTCCTTATCTGCAAAGTGAGGGGTTTGGAGTCGTGTGGCATAAACGTTTTGGGCCTCTGAGGCTCTCTGGGATTCTGATGCATGCACCCCTGGAGAAGCGGACATGCGCACTGAGGGCCGCCATTTTCCACACTGTTTCCAGAGGTCGCCTGGCTCCAAGGAGACCGTCCAAGGCTCTCAAGCCAAGGTTCTGAGCTTTTGGTTTCGGGGAGGGAGTGTTCTTAGAGGGCTGGAAAAGGCTGGGTAGAGTTCACAGGGAAAGTGGGATTGAAGGTTGGGCCGAACTGCAATCTCTATGCTTTCATTCAACAAATGCCGTGAGCCTCAACTGCGAGTGAGCCCAAGGGATGCATGCAGCCACAGAGAGAGCAGAAAAGATCTCAGGTCTTGTGGAGCTCCCGTTCTAGCTGGAGAGACAGCCCATTCTGCTCTAGCCGCACGGGCTGTCCTTCTCTTCCTCAGAGAGTCCAAGGTCAGCCCTATGTCAGGGCCTGTGCACTAGCTTTTCAGCTGCCGGGAACTCTCCTCTATACTGATACAGCTGGTTCTTTCTCAGCTCAAAGTCATTTTTTCAAAGAGGCCTCTTGGGCCATCCTGGCTAATGCTACCCTTCCCTCCCACTACTCTCAGCCACATTGCTCTGTTTCATCTTCTTTGTGACGCATGTCACCATCTGAAGTTACCTTATTTGCTTTCTGTTTATAGTCCATCTCCTGTAAGATAGGGACCTTGTCGGTCCTGTTCTCCACGGTGCCCTGGCACCCAGGACAGTGCTTGGCACAGAGTAAACAACTGTCAAATACGTGATGAACCAAATGAACTAATTATAGACTTAATGCTAGATTGCTGTGTTGGGGAGGCCTGTAATGCGGGGGAAAGACACAGTGGTTTGAGAGGGTGAGGCTGGGCGATTAAACTGGTCTGGACTACCGTTTGGGGAAAGTGTCTTGCAGGAAGTGCTGTTTGAACAGAGCTGTGAATGACTAGGCGAAGGGGGTGGAGGGAACGTCTGGTCCAGCTCCTGGCAAGGTCCCAGTGTGGGAAGGGGCTGGAAACAGAGCAGCCCAGAGCCAAGGTCTCAGGGGCAGGGCCTGGTGGGCTGGCTGAGGTTCTCATCTTCATCTCAATGGTGAGAACTTCTGGAGCACCGTGGCTCTGGCTGCAGATCTGAACCCCTTGGCCTCCCTGATCATTCCTCCTCCTACTTTGCAATCTGGCCACTCTGGAATCCTGGTTGTTCCTTACTGACAGCAGGCACTCTCCTGCCACAGGGCCTTTGCACTGGCTATGCCTCTGCCTGCGATGCCCTTCCCCCAGAAATCTGCTTGGCTCACTCTCTTGCCTCCTTTGAGTCTTTGTTCACATCTCACCTTCTCAAAGAGGTCTCCTCTGGCTACCCCTAATCCTGTAAACTTCTCCCCACACCCTGTCTTCCAGATGCCCCTTTCCTGCTCCTACTTTTCTTTCCAAGGCACATATCACTGTCCCCCGTCTGAGGTAGTTTTGTGACCTATTACCTTGTTGTTTGTTGTCCATGTCTTTCCTTCTGGAATACAAGTGCCGTGAGGGCGGGTGTCTGTTTTGCTCCCCAGGGTGTGTCGAGTGCCCAGTGGTTGGAGCTGTTGGCTGCTGTGCGGGACATGGACTGCAGAGGAGCAGGAGTGGACGAGAGCGACCAGTTAGAAGGTCACTGCCATGGCACAGGCAAGAGGTTGTGCCAGGTGGGGCAAGGCAGGGCGCTGGATGTGGAGAGAGTACACGGACTCCCAGAACTGCACAGAGAAAAGAAAGTGGGGTTTGGCAATGGGTCAGGTTGGGGGGGTCAGAGTTAACTCCCAGGTTTCTGGACTGTATAACCACGTGGTTGGCGGGCACCAGGGAGAATGGCGGGGCGTTTCTGGAGGGAAACATGCATGGGCCCCGATGGGGAAAGGCTGTGCCTGTCCGGGGCACGGTGAAAAGTCCAGTTTGGGCTGGAGTGGAAGTTCCTGCAGAGAAGGCCAGGAAAACAGGAGGAAAGAGGATGGGGGCCTGGCCAGCCCGTTAATGCTGCTCACTCCATGCTCTCACCCGGGAATCCCAGGCCACCATGAAGGGGTGCTGCCAGCCTCCACCCCAATAAGACACATGCGCCTGGTGCATCACTCTCAACCCCTGGCTGTATTGTGGAGCAGAAAGTTTGCTTCTGTTTATGTGATTTTAAAAGTTGCTTCCTTGCCGTCTCTACAACCTCCCCCCACTGCCATCCCATGACCCCCAATACCCCCCCAACTCGGCTCAGAGCACCCCCGACGCTCCTGCCACGAGGTCTCCTGCCCAGAGCGTGAACGCCATTTGAAGCTTTATTCTTCCCCAATTTGTTCATTTTTAAAATATTTATATTTGCAATTTTGTTAACATTTTATTGAAGTACAACACACAGAAAAGTGTATACATCCCTCTAAGTGTGCAGCTCAGTGAATGTAAGAAGTTGAGCACACCCATGTAACCAGCATCTAGATCTGTATGTCGAGTATGCACAGCCCCCGACCACGGGTACCTCCATCCTGACTTCTGGCACCTTACATGAACGCTTCTACCTGCTTTAAGACTTTATTTCAGGCTGGGCATGGTGGCTCACGCCTGTAATCCTAGCACTCTGGGAGGCCCGGGGTGGGCGGATCGTATGAGTTCAGGAGTTCAAAACCAGCCTGAGCAAGAGTGAGACCCCATCTCTACTAAAAATAGGAAGAAATTAATTGGCCAACTAAAAATATATAGAAAAAATTAGCCGGGCATGGTGGCACCTGCCTGTAGTCCCAGGTACTCGGGAGGCTGAGGCAGGAGGATCACATGAGCCCAGGAGTTTGAGGTTGCTGTGAGCTAGGCTGATGCCATGGCACTCTAGCCCGGGCGACAGAGTGAGACTCTGTCTCAAAAAAAAAAAAAAAAGACTTTATGTAGATTGAATCCTATCGTGCGTATTCTTTTGAGGCTGACTTGTTTTGGGTAACATTTCATTTATGGGATGCACCTATGTTGTGCTGTGCTTCCATTTTAAAAAACAGTTTTTCCAAGCAGCCTCCCACTTGAAGTAAGAGATCTGGGCTGAGCCCCCTGAGGCCCCTGTGGCCTGTGGAATACTTCAAGAGAAACCAGCAGAGGCCCCAGTAGAGGCAGTTGGGGACTCCATGGAGACTTCATATGGGGCAGAGGGCAGCATTGGTGTTTTAAGCAAATGATATTCTAAGCATCGTGTTAGTGCTGCATGGGATACAAAAGTGGAAGATGTGGTTAGGAGGGAGTGAAGGGGAGATAAGACTGGATCTAGAGTCGGGCCAGGTTGTAAGAGTGTCTTGAACTGCAAGAAGAGGAAACAAAGTAGCTCCCACCTGAGGGAGGGACAGAGAGGTAGGAAGGCTATGACTCCCTGCTTCCCAAAAAGATCTCCACAAGGCCACCTTGGCAGTCATCCAAGAACATTTCTGATGATTTCTGGGGGCGAAGAGGTGTGTGTGTGTGTGTGTGTGTGTGTGTGTGTGTGAGAAAGAGAGAGAGAGAGAGAGAGAAAAGTTCTTGGAAACCCATTTCTCTAATAGTTACACCGTTGGACATCAGAGGGAGTGGGGGGGCCTCAGGGATTGGCAGAGACATTTGAGAATTTCCGAATCCAAAGTCCAGAGAGAGTGAGTGACTTGCCCAAGGTCACACACTGAGGGGGCCAGTATTAGAAAGGGGATCTCTTGTCCCCTCCATGGTTCTTTCCATTACTGCGTACCACCCTCTCGCTTTACAAACAGCCTAGTGTTGCCACCAAAAGAGCTGAATTACTTCATTTTTGAAAGGCGTTATGAATTGAGTTCTATTATGTGGAATGGGGCAAAGATGTTGTGAACGGGCATGACATTATAATTCATGTTCCACTTCTTCTATTTATCTTTGCTGGGTTTTGTGTATCTTTGGAAGCAGCCTTAAATCATTATTGGAACAAAGTAGGGAGAAAAAATAATAATATGTAATTACAAATGAGGAATAGACCGTATGATCCTATTAATTGCCTTCCCTGCAATCTTTATTTTTGGTATTCTCAGAATAATTAAAGGATTAGGCCTCGATCGGTGGAGGCGGTAGGTTAGCATTGAACTCTAAACAGTAACATCACCTACTCCAGGAATGGCCTGGTGCGATCTGCCACCTGGGATGCTTTCAGAGCAACACCAAGGGCTGTGCTCCTCTCTGTGAGTATTTACTCTCTTCTGAGGAGAAACTCTGGCAACGGCTGGAAAATAAACCCCAAAGCAAGGAAGAAGCTGAAGAGAGGAAACACTGGGTGGTGCATTAATCGTAGTCGTCAAACCTAGAGCAGAGGACAATGGCTGGTTCGAGGAAAGACTGAACCTAAATTATCTTGGAGATTGATCTCTCCGCCTGTTCCCTGTGCCAGCAAGTAGGCCAGAAAGGTCCCGGCGCAGCCACTGGCATTGAACCGACAAGGGCATCCACCAACTGACTAGCATGCTTTGTCAGAGAGCAGGGCAGAGATGACCACCCTCTGTCTGGGGATCATCCCATAGCTTCTGCTTACAAAGCTCCAGAAGAGAAAAGGCCTCTCAGACGGGGACCTGCTAGACAAATTCACTGCCGTCATGTCCTCAGGGGACATTATTTGCATGCCAGGATGCAGTAAAGGCCATTGCCTTCAGTTCCAAAGAAAGCACCCAATTAGGATGAGCCTGTGCAATTGGCAGAGTAATGAAACTGACCGCAGGTGCCTGGAAAGTCTGAAATTTAGTTGCCAGTGTCGCACCGTGATGGCAGGGGAAGCAATGGCATGGGTAAAAGTTTGGGCTTGGGGAATTGGGCAATGAGTGTCCAGACAAGCAGGCAAATACATTATCCTCTAAGCCTCAGTTTCCTCATCTGTGAAATAGGGACAATAATAGTGCCTTTATTATAGGGTAGTTTTCTATATGAAATGAAGATTACCAATGTATATAAACTGTTTAGAACTGTGCCTGGCAGATAGAAAGCCCTTAATGAATTCTAGCTATTATTTTTCTAAGAGCAGGAAAAAAGCTAGTGGCCCCCTCTCCCCCGAAATCTCAAAAGCTCTCTAGCTTCAGAAGAGCTGAGTAGTGAATCCTTCCCATGTTACCTCTTCCTGAACTAGCTTTCCCCATGGTAAGAGCAAGAGTGCTCTTTATGGAAGCCCAAGATGGGGAAAAAACGTTGCCCGAGAGTATGAAAGGGCAAGATGGTTTATAATCTCACTAAACACTGAGCCATGATTTAGTATGGGTGGAAGCACAGAAACTTCCCAAACAGAGCTAGAGAATCTATTTGTTCTGGGCAGGAAGTCCTTCCTTTGAACTTTTTGTCCTCACACTTTTCAAGGCTTACCTGGGAGGAAGGCAACTTTTCATTCAGATGATAAATTCTTGGGTTCCATCGTGAACACAACAGATCAGCCGAGGCCTACTGATCCCAGAAAGAAAGAATCTCCTTTTATGATATTTACTGCAGTTGGCAAGTTGCCAGGATGGCCCCAGATGGATAGGACTGGAGAAGCTCTATAAGAGCTGGTCCCAGAAATAGTTTACAGTTTGGGGGAACAGTACCTATGCACGGGAGGCAAACAATCTCTCTATTGGAAAGAGCCTAGATTTGGAGTCAGGTAGAATCCCTGCACTCTGCTAGATTAGCCAGGTATTTTGGGGGGCCAACTCTAAGAGTTTCTGTTTCCTCAATTATAAAATGTGAATACCTACCCCCAGGGCTATCTTTGGGCATAAGTGAAATAACTTGGGAATGTATCTAATAAAGTAACTGAAAAGATTGGAAGGTCCTCAAGAAACAGTAGCTATTGTTATCATGTAGAAATTATTCATTGTTAAAAAAAGACTTTGCTTTGCTATTGAAACAGTTACTGTTTAGTGAAACAGTTACTGTTAGAGGTCAAATGGCATGGAATTGAGGGGAGAACTTCAATTTCCCAAGGTCAGCTGTGACCAGAATCCACCTTTCTGGTTTCTCAAGGTCTCCAAGAGAAAGACAGTCTTTTTTTTTTTTTTTTTTTTTCTTTGAGACAGAGTCTCAACTCTGTTGCTGGGGCTAGAGTGCCCTGGTATCAGCCTAGCTCACAGCAACCTCAAACTCCTGGGCTCAAGCGATCCTCCTGCCTCAGCCTCCCGAGTAGCTGGGACTACAAGCATGTGCCACCATGCCCGGCTAATTTTTTCTATATATATTTTTAGTTGTCCAGCTAATTTGTTTCTATATATCTTTTTAGTAGAGACGGAGTCTCACTCTTGCTCAGGCTGGTCTCAAATTCCTGAGCTCGAGCAATCCTCCCGCCTCGGCCTCCCAGAGTGCTAGGATTCCAGGCGTGAGCCACCGCGCCCAGCTGAGTGTTATTTTTCTTAAGTGTGTTTAGATAAGGTTCCTGATCTTACTTTCTTGGTATAGTCTGCCCCACACCCTCGCCTCACCCCTGGTCCAGTCCTTTTTTTCAGAAATCTCAGCCTGGACTTTTGATGAAGTACATCAAGAGGCTCTTTCTTACCTGTTGTGATCTTTAAGTGAGGTTTTCTAATCTGTGGTATGGAGTTGGAGGGTGGGGGTTAAGGTAACAGCCAATTTGGGTGTCTTTAGTTAAGTTGTACAAATCTTTGCTGTCTTCAAGGGTTTTCAGTGAGCTAAACTCCTCTCCAAACATCCTTGTAGGTACTTGTGGGAGACTAATTCCCTTACTGAGAACAAAAGTCACATAACCTCTTTTCATGTGAATCTTCCCTTCCCCTAACATGAAAATATCAGCAATATCAGAATGCATAAAGGGAATAGAACAAAGCCCTCTTCCCCCAGGTTCCTTATTCTTCTTGGTGCCTGGTAGATCTAGCATATGCTTGGTGGGAACATCTGCCATTGTGCTTCAGAGTTACACTTCTCTGATCTGCGTATTTGGAGAGCTGCTCCAGCAGAGCCTGAGGTGGGCCTGGGGAAAAATCTAACCTAGTTGCCTTTCTCTCTGCCATAGTCTGGACATTTTCCTACGATTGGGAGTTTGCCTCCTGGCCTTAGGCCAGTTGCCAAAGGAAACCGATGACTAAAGGCTTCCTCCTTGCAACGTCAGCTTCTGGAACCTTTCCTGATGATTCCCTACCAGTCAAGTCGGCCTTATTTGGCTATTTTCTCCCCCCTCAAATTCCGCCCCCAACTAGTCTCCTGTTTTCCTTTGGTATAGGAAACGCCTTCTTCAAGTTGATACAATACCACCTGCAAACTTTTCTTTTCTCCTTGTTTAGCCTTAAGTGGAGAACAGCGGGGAAGGAGGGAGGAAGATGGGAAAGCCCTGGAATGACTGTGATTTCTCCACCTTACTTTCTTATCTCTCCTTGCTTTCTTGACCCTGCCTGGTCACCTCTCTCCAGCTTCTTACCTAGATCTCTGACAGCCTAGGAGTGGTTTTGCTTGGCCTGAAAAGGCTCAAAATGTGGGGGTGGAGTGGGACTAGGGCTCTCAGCATTTGAAAGTATTCCTTTGGAGTAGGTAAAGCCTTTCATTTGGTAAACCCAGTTCTTTGTGTAGGTGCCAGTTGTATGCCTAGCCTTCTTACTTGGCTTTCCTGAGTGGGCTGGGTCCAAGGTCCCTCTGCTTCTCCTCCCCAGTCCTGAACCATCAAATCTTAGGTTAGAAGAGCTGAGCTTTTGACACTTACAGCCTGGGTCTCCTGTCTGGATATCTCTCTCTCTCTTTTTTTTTTTTTGTAAATGCCTTTTAGTAGAAATGGTACAATCGAAAGAGTAGTAGACTGAATCAGGATATCTGATTTTTAGTCTCTGGCTGTTTGATCTTGGGCAGGTCACTTTTCTGAGCCTTAGTTTTCTTATCTGTGAAATAGAGACATTGAGGTTTTTTTTTTTTTTTCAGACAGAGTGTCACTCTCTTGGCTGGGCTAGAGTGAGTGCCGTGGCATCAGCCTAGCTCACAGCAACCTCAAACTCCTGGGCTCAAGCGATCCTCATGCCTCAGCCTCCCAAGTAGCTGGGACTACAGGCATGCGCCACCATGCCTGGCTAATTATATATATATATATATGTATATGTATATATATATATGTATATATATATTTTACTTGGCCAATTAATTTCTTTCTATTTTTAGTAGAGACAGGGTCTCGCTCTTGCTGAGGCTGGTTTCCAACTCCTGACCTTGAGTAATCCACCCATCTCAGCCTCCCAGAGTGCTAGGATTACAGGCGTGAGCCACTGCGCCCGGCCAAGACATTGAGTTTTTATGACATTGTGATTATTTGTGTCCACTTTTTAAGAGGATAGTAAAGGGTTCTTGGAAAGAGTTATAATGGAGCAGAGAGCAGTAACTATTTGAAGAAGTTGCCCTCTCCCCTTTACAATGGCATTGAGGGTGTTTTCTACCCCAGCAATAACATGCAAGCAGCCCCCTCTATTTCAGTGAGCTCTGCTCTGGAGGTATTGGGTCTGTCTACCACAGAGCTTGCTGTGGGGATCCTGGCTTGGAGAGACAGCCGTTGACTGAGTGCCTTGGGTGGGGCCTTGGAGTCTAGCCTGAAGACTACAGTTGCTGGCTATTTTTGGTCATTGGTGACTCAAAGAAGAATAGAAGACACTTGCATTGGTCATTTTTCCATCAGGGAAGGGGCAGACCAAGAAACAAGCCAAAACTGAGTGTAAATGAGATTTGACTTCCTCTACCCTTTCCCCCACAACATCCTTCTCCACAGGGCTATGAAATTGCTTTTGACTGAGTCTTAAGTTGCTAAGCTCTCCTTCCCCTTCCTCTGAGTTGCCCTTGGATGGGGAGAGCTAGGTGACATGGGTTTGAGTGGAGCAAAAGGGAGGATTTTCTAGCCAAGGAGATTGCCACAAACTGTTGGGCTTTCAACTGATCTTGCATTTTGTCAGTGTGCCTTCCTTTGGTGTTAGACCTATAGATCAAAGGAGAGGGATTTCTGAATTTTCTGTGAGGGCCTGCTAGGCTGATAGGGCATAAGCGAGTTTCTGCGAATGGTGTACCCTTGGCTGGATCTGTTTTTACCCTTCATTCTTGTCTTCTTTCTCTCCTTTTCACTGACATTTTGTCTAGTTATTTATAACACTGTAGTGAACGTGAACAAGAGAAAATCTAAACCCCTTAGCATGGCATGTAGAGAGGATCCTTTGGTACCTGGTCTCATTCTAGCTCCCTCTCCACACTCAGATTCCATTTATTCACACATGTTCACCATTCTGCAGCTTTGTGGGATCAAGTTTCCCCAAGTAAGCCATACCTCTTTTTTAAAAAGCTGTTGTAAAGCCGTACCTCTTCTGTCTTTCTGTTTTATCGTCTACTTTTTCTTTCAGCTTGAAATGTCAGGTGCCTCTTCTTCACCTCCCCCAACTCCATGTCACCTCCACTGAAAGCTTTTTTTTTTTTTTATTTTCCCAGGTAGTATTAGTTGTACCATCTTCTGTGTGTTCACTATACTTTGTAAGAACTTCAGTTATGATACTTATCACATGATACTGCAGCCATCTGGGCTCCTAGCCTTTCTCTTTCAGTAAACTTGTGGATTTGAAACCTTCTAGCTCCCCCTGCCTCAATAAGGGGCCATTCTCCAAGCAGAGATATTAAGAATGGAAAAACCTTTGAGGAACATTTAGTCAGTAAGAGACGGGGTGACAGAGAAGCAGTAGAAATGTATTACTCAAGAGATCCAGCAGTGTCAGATGAGCACCTAGTAGGGCATATTAGGCACTAGTAATACAGAAAATATACCTCGGAGAAGGGGAGAGTGCATTAGCATGTATAGGGAGGAGAGGCCTGAATGTAAGTGTAGAGAAAGCCCAGCTGGCCTTGACTCATTAGTGCAAACTTTTTTTTTTTTTTTTTTTGAGACAGAGTCTTGCTCTGTTCCCGGGACTAGAGTGCCATGGCATCAGCCTAGCTCACAGCAACCTCACACTCCTGGGCTCAAGCGATCCTCCTGCCTCAGCCTCCCAGGTAGCTGGGAATACAGGCATGCGCCCAGTTAATTTTTTCTGTGTATATTTTTAGTTGTCCAGCTAATTTCTTTCTATTTTTGGTAGAGATGGGGTCTCACTCTTGCTCAGGCTGGTCTTGAACTCCTGAGCTCAAATAATCCTCCCGCCTCAGCGTCCCAGAGTGCTAGGATTACAGGCATGAGCCACCGCGCCCAGCCTAGTGCAAACTTCTTAAACCATTCCAGATCATAGTTTCTCATATTTGGAATGGAAAGATTAATAACACCCTGCTTCTTAGGATTATGGTAAGGATTCATTCAGCGCACTAATGTATCTGAAAGTGCTCTGTGAGGTGTGAGGCACAGAGGAGGGAGGATAAACCCATGACACTTCGGAATTTTTTTTCTAGTTATCCTCTTAAAGTTCTGTCCTGTGTGTGATTCCCATCAAGCCTCTCAGCCCAGAATGCCAGATGGTAGTTTCTCTGAGCCCCACATAGATACTCCACAGCCTAGTTCTTTTTAGTAAGTGTTATGCCTTACTAAAGAACCATCTCTCCACTCACCTGAGCAGTATGGCTCTGACTGGTCCCAGCACAGCCCTTCTCAAGAATAGCTACAAGTGGCTGGGGAGGGAGGTACTACCTTCTCCTTAGCTCTTTAGCCTCAAATAAGTGCTACTAGAGTAGAAGGTTTCCTAAAGTCCCTTTAGCTGGAGTTAAAAGTATTTATAGAAGTTGCAGTGAAACTGGGAATGTTTCAGGTCTCCTGGCCCCAACCCTGTCATTCACTGTTAGGAGGATAGATCTTCATGTCTGTCACTGACTGTACATTCTTCAGAGGCCTGCTCATCTCACCTGTCTTGGGCAAATAGCTCATGAGGAACCATCCAAGCCAAATTCAAGGTCTTTGGATGGAGATTTTTGATTCTAGGGTACTTCTGTTTTCACCACATACTACCAATGGCTTCTTGCTGCTGTCTTGGTCATCTTCAAACTGCTAGTCAACCTCAGGACTGTATGTTTTGTAAGCAAGCAAGTAACCGGAGCCTGTGGAAGATCTATTGGTTAACTGTAAATCAATAAGGGGGAAGGACTTGCTTAAGGTCACATAGTGAGGCAGAAGCAGAAGCTGATCTTGAAGCCAAGACTCTTAGGAGTGTATTCTTTCCATTATATTAGCCTACTCACTAGAGTGTAAGCTTCGTGAGAACAGATGGTTTCCCACTACCCATTGTATCCTCAGTACCTAACACAGTACCTGGTGTAGAGTAAGTGCTCAACAAATATTTGTTGAATAGATATGTTAATAGCTACTATTGTCAAGTTGGAATTATCATTTTCAGACTTGTTTAGCTACACCTACCAGAGAGCCAAACAATAATTCCAGTTGTTACAACTACCTGATGTGGACCTAGCTGGGCCCTGGCAGAGTGAAGCAGACTAGTACCAGGGGATGGGAAGGCATTGTCCTTCTTGTGTACCTTGGACAGCCTGTTTATCTGTAAGTGGCCAGCCTGTTCACAGCCAATTTCCACTCCTTTTTCCCATGTCTTCACACAATATAGTAGCGTTCATGCCAAGGGGGAATATTTGAATCAAAGCTTCCAGTGGATTCTAACAGGCAGCCATGCAAGCATTTCTATCTGCTTTTGTGAAGCAGCCCAGAGTTTGGCTGTAGAGTACATATTTGAGGCATTACTCAGTTTTAATTTTTTTGTGTGTGTGTTTGCTGCTTATTATGGCATAGCCAGCAGGAAGGGCTGTATTGTGTAATCTAATCCTGAGAGGATTGTGCCCCTAAAGTTTGGGAATTGGGTTGGCCCCTGTGCTCACGGATGGACAGATCAGGGAGGATAACAGGGAAGTCCTGGAGATCATCATGTTGCAGTGGGTACCCAGTGGCTATGCACTCCTGCTGTTACTGCTGTTGCCCACCCAGGCTGCCATAGGGCCCATATCTGCATATCTTTGCAGATTTGAGCATGTTTTGGTTAAGGTAGGCTAATTTCAGGGGCAATAGGAAGACTTTTCCTCCCATTCACCTGAGAGAGGGGTGTGGCCAGCATTTGAGAGGTATAGGTTTAGGCTTACTAGGTAAGATTGGCTGCCCTGAAATAGAGAGAGCCTCTGAAGGTCACCTTGTCTTCAAAGGACTTTTCCATCTGTTTTTCCAGTGTTGAGCTAGACACCATACAAGGAATAACAGATAGTCTCTGCCATTTGGTATGGCACACTTAAAGATGGACTTTATTTATTTTACAATTTTGGATTAAATTTTTCATTATGAAACCACTACATATTTGCTGTAATAAATGAGACAGCACTGATATATACAGTCCCTATCTTCTGCCTCTGACTCTACTCTCCAGAGAGAAACACCATTAACCAGTTAGTTATGTGAACATAGACTCTGGATGCATTTGTATACATATACCTTTAAACACACACACACACACATAATGCAAATCCATATTGGTCTGTGACTGGCTTTTTTAACTTAGTATGTGGTGGCCATCTTTTTATATCAAATCAGATTTTAGTCTGTATGAGCTCATTAATAAGCAAATTAACAAATGGGCAGAACAGTTAAAATCAACATAAATAAAGGGCCCATCCTCTTTATCAAGTGGAAAATAAAGAAGGCATTGTGAGGGTTTGCCTACCTGAGGCTTTCTGAAGAAGGTCGGATTTGTGGACTCTTCTGTTGGAATGTGCTTAACGCAGTCCCCTCTCTGTTCTGTGGTTTTGCGAGTTTGGGGTAGTCTGATTCTAGACAATACCTGGCTGAGAACCCTGCTCCTCAGAAGACCTCTGCTGGAGTTGTCTGAGGTGAAGGAAGGAAAGAAGCTCTGTGTGTGTATATGTGTGTGTTGGTGGGGAGCAGCACATGCCTTTCCAGTCTTCCCCAAAGAAGAGCAGTGGGAAGGCCTGTCGGTCATCAGTGAAGCTGGATTAGAATCCCCCCAATTATACATACCAGGGATCTTGTCCAGGTGATAGAAAAATGGAACTTTGCAGAGTGCTCAGCTATAGCTGAGCTACCCAGTTGAAGAGTTCAGGAAGATAGTGATTTGTGAAATACAAATAAACACGTGATATATTTTGGAAAAAAAATTCTAGCCTTGTATCTGCTGGTCCTGGCCTTAGAAGCTTGCTAGCTTAAGGGTATTGATCGTGTTGTAGGAGCCAGGCCAGGAGAGGAGAAGCAGAAGCAGAATTACCAGCAGAAGTGGAATTACTCATCTGCCCACTCATGGCAGGCCCTACCCTTCTCTTGTCTTCTTTGTTCCCAGACTTTCACAGTGGGTGGAGCACAGCTTCTACTTGCCCAGCCTTTAATGCTAGAGCCTGTGCCACCAGAGGTTGACCCTGAGTCGACCAGGCCTACAGGCCACTTCAGGCATTTTTGTCTTCCCTTTCAGACAAACAGGAAGCTGCCTGTGGACTCTTGAATGATTGGAGCTTTCTGAATCTTTGTGGGGCAGGCAAAGCAAAGTTCTCAGATCAGTCTCCAAAAAGGGAAAGGGAATGACATGTTAAAAAATTTTTTTGGCTACTTGAGAAGCCATGGATCCAAATTATCTCCAGGCATTTAGTTTAGGGCAGGCTTGTAGGAAGATCTGTGTTTCAATATTTACTTACTGTGTGACCCTGGGGAAGTCCCTTAGCCTCCTTGAGCCTCTCCTTTTCCCATTGGTAATGCTAGTCTCAGAGTTGGTGCGAAACCTGGATAAGGTAATATTGGAAAGCCCTCAAATGTTCTGCAGAAAATCAAGTATACAGGATTCAAGTGTTCAGAGAAGTTTAAATCATGCTTTAATAGCCTCTGTTAACAAAGGCAGTAGAGTATGTCAGTAGATAAAGGACTTTCAGGTCACCATTAAGAATGGTTATGATCCTTAAAAGGGTAAGCCTTGGTTATCGGGAAAAGTTCACTTCTGTGGAAACAGCTCATTTATAGAACATTTAGGACAAATGAGGCATTGCCATATAATCAGCTCTCAACTATCCATAACAAAACTTTCTTCTCCCTGCTACCTGTGAACCAGCCTTTTCTAAGCCACGTGAGCTCAGGGAATGCAAGCTCTTCTGATAGTCTAAATAATACCTAATTAGTTAGGTAAACATGCTCCCAAAATTCCCAAGTGAAGTGGTTAGATTGCTATTGCTGGGTAATCCATAGAATGTTACTCTTATGTTGATGTGGTTAACTGACCTTAGCTACAAGGAAAATGGTGAACTTTGCCTTCTGGAGCTAGGAAAGTAGTAATGTGGAAGGCCGAGGTGGGCGGATCACTTGAGTTCAGGAGTTCAAGACCAGCCTGAGCAAGAGCAAGACCCCGTCTCTACAAAAGTAGAAAAATTAGCTGAGTGTGGTGGTTCATGCCTGTAGTCCCAGCTACGTGGGAGGCTGAGGCAGGAGGATTGCTTGAGCCCAGGAGTTTGAGGTTGCTGTGAGCTAGGCTGACGCCACGGCACTCTAGCCCGGGCAACAAGGTGAGACTCTGTCTCAAAAAAAAAAAAAAAAACAGTCCTTCTGCCACAGAGGCGTACTCTGGGGTGGCACATGCCGGCTCCCTGCAGACCCCAGGGGGTCGTGACGATGCCTGTGCTCATTTTACTGATGGGAAAACTGAGGCGCGCAGTGGCTCATGCTTGTAATCCTAGCACTCTGGGAGGCCAAGGCGGGAGGATCGCTCAAGGTCAGGAGTTCGAGACCAGCCTGAGCAAGAGTGAGACCCCGTCTCTACTATAAATAGAAAGAAATTAATTGGCCAACTAGAAATATATAGAAAAAATTAGCCAGGCATGGTGGCACATAACTGTAATCCCAGCTACTCGGGAGGCTGAGGCAGTAGGATCACTTGAGCCTGGGAGCGTGAGGTTGCTGTGAGCTAGGCTGACGCCACGGCACTCTAGCCCAGGCAACAGAGTGAGACTGTCTCAAAAAAAAAAAAGTGATAGGCATCTACTTCTCAGGTCATTTACATCATTACTGACAATCCCTCCAGGCTGTGAACTCAGGTAGGGATAGCAAATTTATGATACTGGGATGCGGAGGGAGGCAACCTTTCAAAGATTTGAGGTAGAGAAGACCTCATGTGAAAATGTTCTGCATGGACTGTTATTCTGGGGAGGGTTTGAGTAGTTCTCTGTCTTCACACTCTATCCAGATTCAATGTTTGGCAGGAAGAGCCAAGGCTAAAAAAATCTTGATAGAGCCATCAGGGACCTCTCTGGGAAAGTTCCTCTGGAAACTCTCACTGTTTTAGCAGCCTAGATAAGGAAATTCTAGAGTTAGGAAGCTGGGAAGAAGTTCTAAGTTTAGGGGATAGCTGCCTGCTTTCCAAGTAGTTCCGTATTTGAAACAGCTCAGTCAGATGTGAATTGAAGGAATCCCTTTACAGGTTGGAGAGCACTGCCCTATAATTTTCTCTTAGTGTCCAACTCGTGATAATTGTCTACGTTTGTAATATGCTTCCTAGTTGGAAAGCCCCTTTTTATTGCTCTTACTGTGTCATTTGATATTTATCAACTCTCTCCAGTTGGCAGGTTCGGAATTATTATCCCTACTTTTTATATGGGGAAACTGAGGCCCAAAGAGATTAAGTGACTCTGCAATTAGTAATGGAGACAGGACTTGAGTGGGATGTGAAAAGGGAAGACAAGTGTTTCATAAAGGCCTAGACTTAAGCTGCAGTCATGGTTAGGCCAGAGTTCTGAGGCTAGAAAGGAAGTTTCAGCTTTGAATGTTTGGCCCTTCCCCTATTCTAGTAGTTGTCTAACATCTCTTCGGTCTCTCTTCTAAAAGTTCATGAGCCAAGAATAAAGTTTTGAGAGAATTCTAGCAGTTGGGAACTGCGTGGGGATGGCTACCTGTTATGTTGTTTGTGTTCTGCCTGCTCGGGGCTTTGCCTGACTCTTGTTTTGCAGCTGGTTTCCTATGTTGCCCTTCTTGCTAGTGTCAGACTATTGCCTTCAAGGCTAGTTGTGTTTTCCACCTGATTGAGCCAATATTTTACTTGGATTTGCCATGCTCCTGAACACATAGGAGTTACTTGTTAGCAAGTGAGAATTGTTTGGGGTTTGCTTAGACCTAGCTAATGTAGGGTCTTGTTTGTATCTTGGGAGGAGCAAGAACATTGGTCCAACTTCTTGTTGAGAGGAGGGAGTATTGAGGAATCGTAGATAGGGTGCTCTTTTGGAGTTCGAAGAGCTGTGGTTTAGTCTGGGCCCTGCTGCTAGCTTCCCAGGGCAATGTTGGCCAAGCCCTTGTCCCTTTCTGGGCCATAATCTGTTCCACAAGGGGTTGATTTGGCTAATCTCTGAGGGCTATTCCTACTCTGAAGTTCTGTGATTTATTCAGAAATGTTACCCTCCCCTAACAATGGAGGCTGGTCTGCCCCAATTTGGGTAGAATAATGGTGGCACACATCTCAGAAATGGTTTTATTCTGTGGGAACTAAGCCAAATGGGCAAATCTGCCAGCTCTGGAAAGTTGAAAGTGGCCAGCTTTTCCTGGATTTTGGAGGGGAGACCTTTATAAAAGGGCCTTGGGAATGTTTAGGAGCACAACTGGATGGAGGGGTGGTCACACGATGGTGACAGGCATAAATCTAGGCCTGATGTGGGTGAGAGGAGAAGAGGTGCACCGGAGAGGTTGTTCTTAGGGAACCCACCAGAAACAGACGACATCATGGGGTAGATGGGCAAGTGAATAAACCAAGTTCATAATGGCAGATAGGCCCAGTTCTTTAGAGGAAGGAAAAGTTGTAATGATTGCTTGTTGTCAAAGCATGTGGGGTTGTATTTGCTAGTGCTGATACATTTTATTTTTTTTTCTTGAAGACTTGAAGCAAGGTTTAGAAAAGGAGAATTTGAACTCAGGACTGTAGGGGCTAAAATGAAGCGAATGTGAATTGTTACAGCTGCCCTGCTTATAGTAGGGGGCTGAATTTTGCATGGAGCCAGCTAGGCTCCCTGCCTTCTGATCCACCTTGGCCAGGATGTGCCCAGGGAAGTCTAGCTTGCCTGTACAATTGGTCTTGTCCAGTTTGTAGAAACATGTGTAGACTCTGATTAATTGGTCTGGGTTAAGGCTTTGGGCATCAATATTTTTAAAAGGCTCCCCTAGGGGATTCTAACATTGGGCAAAGGTTGATAACTACATCTCTAATGGAAGCCTCTCCTTGTTATGTGCAAGAAAACTTAACCTGAGAAAGGGAAAGGAGACTTGTGCCCATGCCCACATGGCATGGATACAGCTGAGCTGAGCTGAGACTTGGTCCAGTGCTCTTTCCACTCTAGTAGCTTGAGGTAAAGGTGGCCCTGATAGCTCAATTGGGCCTCCTCTAAATTTGGCCAGAGGGCCTGGAGGAGATAGGAGTTATGCCCCACAACCCACAAGTGCTGGAGGAAAGGGTGGGGTTTGAAGTAACTAACTGAACCCAAGGATAGTAAACAGCCCTTTTTAGAGAGTGAGTTCACTGTCTGGGCATGTGCAGACCAGTAGTCAGGGGGAGGAGGGAAGGATAGGACAGGATGGGAGGTGAGTAATGCTGTGGGCACCAAGGCATTCAGTTAGTGGGAACATTACAGGGAGTTGGTGAGTAAGAGCCCAAGGACCTGGTGACTTCACTCTCCATGTGGAAGTGCTGAGCTGGAGCCCTGTCCTCTGTCCAAAGCAGGGTGCCTGAGAACTGAAGATTGCTTGTTCTCTGCTTCCTGCTTCAGCTGGATGGACTTTACACCTAACTAGGGAGTGAGCCCAGCCTCATAGTGCTCATATAGCCTCTTCTATGCCCTGGCCCATGCCGCTCTTATCCTTTCAGAGTACATCAAGCTATCCCACATGTCCTGGTACACCATATCACAATGTGGTCTTTGATTATGTCCCCACTGTTTTATGTGTGGCACCCCAATTAGAGAAAAAGCTCCTCGTGTGGTAGAAAAGGGAGCTTTGTTCCAAGTCCTCCCAGGGGCATGGGAAGGTGCTTAATGTAGAGAACCAAGCATCACCAGGAAGACACTTTGGGTTTCTATTCTCTCACCAGTCTCAAAAGGAACTTTTTATTTGGGGAGAAAGGTGACCGGGAGCTTTAGGGTAGATGTAGTACAAACTTCATTCTGTGACATCCAAGAATTATGTCTTTTCTTTTCCCTGCTAGATGGGGAACACCTTGAAGAAAGGGCTTGTCATAATCTCTGTATTCCCAGTACACAGCAAAATGTCCCCACACTTTGCAGGAGTTCAATAGCTGCTGAATTTGTTTGAGGTTATTTCTACTCCTATCCTTTCCCTTGAGTCAGGTTAGATTCCCTAGAAGCCCTCTATCTCCAAAGACCGAAGACTGTGGAAGCTAAGGAAAGAGGAAAGGGCTGCATCTGAGGGTTCCTGTCTATGGCACCCCTTGTATCCAGAAGTCTGTGACTACAGTTCTTAGCAGTAGTTGACATTTTGGGTCCACATGCTTTCACATATACGTATTTTTCTCTCTTTTCTTTTTTTTCCACAGGAGGGACAAGTATAAAGAGCCAGAATGGGAGGTTAGATGGTGGACTCCTGAATAGCTTTTTTTTTTTTTTTTTTTTTGAGACAGAGCCTTACTCTGTTGCCCGGGCTAGAGTGCCCTGTCATCAGCCTGGTTCACAGCAACCTCAAACTCCTGGGCTCAAGCAATCCTCCTGCCCCAGCCTCCTGAGTAGCTGGGACTACAGGCATGTGCCACCATGCCCGGCTGATTTTTTCTATATATATTTTTAGTTCTCCAGCTAATTTTTTCTCTATATATTTTTAGTTGTCCAGCTAATTTCTTTCTATATATTTTTTTAGTAGAGATGGAGTCTTGCTCTTGCTCAGGCTGGTCTCTAGCTCCCGAGCTCAAACAATCCGCCCACCTTGGTCTCCCAGAGTGCTAGCATTACAGGCGTGAGCCACCGTGCCTGGCCTCTGAATAGTTGTTTCTTGTCACCACTTTTGAGAGAAGGGCCAACCACATCATGAGCATCCTAATCTACTCAAGAAAAGAAAGGCCTGAGCGCAGTGTTGGCCACTAATGGAGGTCTTTAGCGTTGGAACTTTGTGGTTGGCATTAGTTTCATTTTTAGCCTCTCCCTCCCACTGAGTTTGGCATCTCCAACTTGATTTCCTTTTATTCTCCAAACCTTTTTTGAGGGTATAGGGAGAGAAGCAAGCCATGTATGTCCCTTTGTTTCTTGAGCCCTTAATAAACCAGCTAGTAGGGGGCCCCTTCTTGCTTCTTTCTTTCTTCTTCTGAGGGCCAGGCACTCTATGGCTCAGCCCTTGGCCTGGGGCCTGCTATTTGGGGGGATCGGCTTGGCCCAGGGCCTTCCTGATATGTGAATGAGCTTTTGGGGAAGATGGTTAGTAGTTTAAACTTATCATGTATTCCCCCCCCCCAGTGCCTTTGTATAGGAAGGGAGTAGACTACTGTGTATGATTATTTGGCATGTGGGCCGGTTCTCTTTGGCTAACTTTCAGATAAGACCCTTACTGCTCATCTTCTATGGAAAGTAGAATGTAAAGAGAGCTATTAGTCCAAGTTTGAGGCCTTGTAGATAGTCAGTGGAGTTATCAGCCTACCAATATTTGGTCTAGTCTAGGAATTGGCAAACTTGCCTATGGGGCCTATTTTTGTATGTACTGTATGAATAGGTTTTACATTTTTTAAAAAAACATTGTTTAAAAAATAAAAAGAATATGTAACAGAGACCATACGTTGCCCATAGAAACAGTTTGTCAACTCCTGGTAGTCTATGCTTTTGCCTACCAATTTACTGCATACTCATTTCTTATACATTCGTTACTGCTTTATAGTCACCTCTTTCCTGAGCCAGGTTCACTTGAATCCTTTGAATCCTAGTTTATGATTGGGCTGCTTGTAGCAAATCATAAATCCCTTCCTTGTTGGTTACTGACTAACCAAACCACTCTGTGTCCTTCTGGTGTACACTTGGGGTTCTAGCCACCTCTGGTTAAAAATAAAGTTCTATCCTTCTTGGCGTGGAAAGAACCTGTGAGATGATGCTTTCCTCCAGCTCATTGTTCCTTTGTAAAACTTTGCTTTTCATCCAGATGGTGCCAAATCTACTAAGTAGGCAGCTGCTGTTGATAGTAATTAAAGAGATTTGAAAACACAAACACAAAAATCCAAATCTGTATTGAACAGGAGATTCCAGAGCTGGGGCCAGCTCTTCCTGTTCCTTCCCCTACACTTTATTCCTGGCTTTGTTGACCCTCCTAAATTAAAACTGGCTTTTTCAGAAGATGCCTCCTTTGTGTTGTTGTGGGACCACAGCTGGATACAGGGAATTCTGGGTACTTTTGGAACAAGACACTGAGACTGTTTGGAGTTATGGGAGTGATGCTACAGTGTAGCTCTTGTGATAGACTAACCCAGCCAAGGAGGCATTCTCAGCTCCATCTGTAGTCCTTACACCCTTTGCACTATGTTGGCTATTGTATGTTTATGCGGGCATATGCCTGTTTGGGTACCCCTACCCATTCATGCCAGGTCTTTGGGAATCCTGGAGTGGAGGGAATATGGTGCCAATTCTAAGTCACTGTCCTGGAAAGGTCAGGATTCTAAGAGGAGTTGTCCTAGGTCTTCTCTGAAATGCCTTCTTTTTTCCCTGCTGCTGTGCCTGCCTTTCTCAAACATACTTAAGATTGTTGATGCCCACCAAGCTCCAGGCTACTAAGCCTGGGAGACTCAACCACTGGGCTTGCTGACCAGGGGTAGCACTCAGGGCCCAAAGGGGCGAGCAACACTCACCAGGGCTGATTGTCCTCTCGCCTTCCCCAGTGTCCTGCACCTCTACCCCTAGTAGCATAATTGGTGTGTGAGGAATATGCAAAGACTCTTCTGCCCTGTTAAGGACTGAAACATATTTGTGGGTTGTCAGTGAGTAAGGTTGCTTTAAATGGTTTTTAGGAGACAATTAATGCTGAACATCCCAAGTGGAGTTGCCTCAGGTCTTCCTGTGAGTTTTTTGGGACCAGGGTCTGGTCAGCATTGCTCAAGGTGATTCAAGAGCTGCATTAACTTGGGTAAGGCATTTAACTTCTCTAAACCTTGGTTTCCCTGTTTCTAAATGGACGACAGTAATGATACCCACTTCACTGGGATTTATGAGAGTTAAAAGAGCTCAAGAGTATATTTGGTGGGGTAGTCACAATATTGAAGATGGTTGATAAATGTCCTGTTTCCCTAAATTTTTTCATCATATTTTGACCCTTTTAAATACTTGAGATCAAAGAATTTTAGGACTCAAGTTCTGCCTTTAATTTGTAAGTGTGCCCCCTGGGCTGTGCTATATCTGTATTTTTTTTAATAGATGAGGAAACTGATACTTGAAACACTGCATTCTGCTGCAGCTCATTGTCAGGGAACAGTGTGAGAATCTGGGTAGGTGTTTCTGTTGCTTTATAAAGAGGAACCCCAGCTGTGGGGAAACTTGAAAGTCCTAGGATGAGGTAGTAGGGGAAAAGGAGAGGAGGTATATGACACCCAGGGTAGAAAGGATGGTTACAGGGTGGGGAGAATGGAGGATGTGCGGAAGAGAAAATGATTAGAGGAACCCTTACTCAAGAGGGCAAAGCAGTTTGTGAAATCAGTGGGGCCCCTCCGTTTTGCAGAAGCCAGGAGGCCTTGGCTGGGTCCCACCCAGGCCTTTGCTATGCTGATAGCTTTCACTTCTCCTTTGTGTGTGCGCGCGCGTGTGTGTGTGTGTGTGTGTGTGGAGTGTGGGTACAGTCTTAGTCTGGTTGCCCTTCCAGGTCTATCTGTAGGTGGACAGGTTTTTCCACGTGGGATTGAAAGTGTGTTATAGTGGGGGCTCCCTCCAGTCTGAAGAGTGATTCCCTTGAGGTCTATGGGAGCTAGAGTGGGGAATGCTCATTAACCTAAGCCAGTATCTCACTGGGGCCGTGCAAACAGAGTCAGCTTCCTACCTGTATCTTGAACATTAGGCCTCCTTATCTGGCTTTGTCTTCAGAGATTTCCATCTCTGCCTATGGTACACCTCTCCCTCAAATCTGTTGAGCTGATGCCTAATATCAAGGGGGTGGGAAGGTCTCTCATTGATTCTCTTTTGAGAGATTCTGGGAAGAAGAGGGTCAGGGAGCTGAGAAAGGAAGATCTTTAAACTCATGGCTTTGGGAGGGTTTTCACTTGTCATATATTTCTCTATGGCATTTGGAAGGCATACATAGTGTTTCTTGCCTCTGTGTCATGTACATGCTGTCTCTACCCAGAACTCCATGACCTCTCCTTTTCCTTTTTTTCCTGTGAAATCCTCATTTATCCTTTGGGAAAGGTCAGTTCTTTCTCAAGACACTTGCCTTTTCACCTCACCTTGTCTCCCCACTTTCCCCATTATGGCCAGAATACCCTTTCTTTGTATTTCCACAATCCCCTCTGATTATCTCTATCACTGACCTTGCTGTATAGAATGGTAATTCTCCATTCAGTTGTCTGCGTATTGCCTCCATCTGACAAAAAATATTAATACTCTCACATGCGCATTCACTCTCTTACAAACACAGCACACAGACATTAGAATTATTGCAAAGTCTGGTCCATAATGGGCGTCTGAAAACTTGGTGGCATATGAAACCAGTATGTCTAGTATGTGTGTATATATGTCTGTCAGGGTTGTAGGTCCTTTCTGAAACATTGAGGTAGGTAAGAGGTAGCTTTATTTGCTTTTCCAGGTCTTACTAGAATTGTAGGTAGATTTTTAGGGGTTTGCTTTGGATTAGGGAACAAGGTATGTTGCCTGGGCCATTAGGGAGGCTGCTGAGTAATTTCTGTAGAGATTCTGGTGGGTATCTTTACTGTTGCTATGTGAAGAAACTAGACCAAAGTTGGGGGAATTGGGGAAAGGTACTTGTTCTCCCCAAAGAATTGATATGTGTATGTGTGGGGGGCTGAGTGGGTTCATGCATGCTCACCTCAGCATTAGGGGGTGTGAAGATTATATGTTTGTGGTAGTAGGGGTGCTAAAAAACCCTGGTATTGTTGCTGGATAGGTTAAACAGTTTCTACTGGTCTCAGTAAATTGGTAGCTGAGCCTGTGGTTTGGAGGGTAAGATGTGGCTTTATTGACTCAAAAAACAAAGCCAGCTTTTAGAAAAGTTATCTCAAGTTGTGTGGGGACCAAAAGCAATAAGCTGGATGCCATGTGTTCTCTTATCAATCCTTCCCCTGCCCTCAACAAGGACTTTTCCAAAACAATCATAGATCTATAGAGCCCGAGAGCATTATTTGGGCTCTCTATACCTCTGCTTCCAGGAAGGTGGCCATAAAAAAATGAAGGCTGTGAGATAGTGACTATAAACACAGGCACCTGGGTTCAAGATCTAGCTCTACCAGTAACAAGCCATGAGCTCTCAAGTCTCCCCACTTGTGACAGTAGCCATCATCACATCCACTGGAGGTAGGTATTTTCAAGAGTCAGTATTTTCTTAAGGCCAATGTGGTAAACCTTGTTCCTTGTTGAGGGAAAGAGCTGGATTAGGCTGTAGGATTTGGTGTTGAGGAGCAACAGGCTGGGTGAGACTGGGGATATCCTGAAGGTCTGCACTTAGTGAGGCAGTGCTGTGGAGTGACATCTGCCTTCCAACTTCTCATCCTGGAAGAGTAAGGAGGCCCTCCCTGACTATTCAGATGGAATGTTCAGTTATGTTATTTGCTATATTTACAGACTGGGAAAGGAAGACAAGGGGGAGCCAGGGAGTCATCTGGTTAAAGAGGAGTGAAGGGAGATTCTACAATGAGTGGGTTCAGGCTGTGGTACCCCCTCACTGCCCCTTCCTCTTTGAAGTTTGTTAGAAGAGCTGTTCCTATGGGTCTGAAATCATTTTATTTTCCGAAGTGGTCAAAGCTACTCTAGGCCTAATTAAATCATGCTGCTTAGCAGAAATGCTGATGCTGGCATCTAAAACCCATGTGTAGTAAGACTGAGTGACATTTGGAAGCCTTTATAAAATATAATTTTATTTTATTTTTACATCTCCTGGTTCGTTAACCAAGGAAGACCATTGGCATGTAGTCTTCTAGTCTCCGACTGTAGGAGAAGCTGCCAATTTGTGTTTTTCCAGAAAATTCATGTTCTCAGAGTGCTTTGGACAGTCATCATCTGTCTCTGGGCATGGATCCTCCAAATGTAGAAGGTGCTCCTAGTGTTGTTGTTAGCTAGTCACCTTTCCTGTCCCTGTCTGTGAAACTGGGGGATTTACTGCAGATTATTCATCCTGGTCAGGCAGAGAACTCCAGCTCCCGCCCCAGTCAACCAAAGCCTCCTCTTGGGAGAGGAAGTGTGGTAATGACATTATCTTTCCCCAGGCGGCCACGTGTTCTCTGAGAACAGGATGTGGGGAGGGCTGGGCCCCAGTCACAGGGTATGGGGGTGGGCACGGGAAAATGGGTTGGTGGTGTGGCCATGAGGATTGGTGCCTGTCTTCTTGGCTTTGAGAGGCATGAAGAGCGTCTGTATTCTTGAGTGTTCACTCATGTGTTCACCCTACTGCTACCCATGGCACATCTGTATTCTTATCCTAAGAAAGAATATACCTTTCTTAGGTATACTTGTGTGTAAGAAGGACAGCTTTTTGGCTTGCAGAAACTCAGTGGGGTGGGGTAGGCCAACATGGGGCCCTCACTGTACCAGCCCATGCCTTGTGACGCCATTTTGGCAAGGTTTCATTGGGGAGCTAGGCCCCAGTAGAGAATGGGACTGCTTTACTGCTCTTTTACAGGGCCTTAGTTGTTCGCCTCCCCCCAAATGACTCCTTAGCACATTGAGTTGATTTGCATGTTCAGCTTTCTTTCAGGCCCCATTCTCCTCTTTTCCCTGCCCCCACTGCTTCTGTTGGGGACCTTTGGAGATGTGCTGCTTGGGGTGGGGAAAAGAGGATGTAGCTAGCTTCCTGTGCAAGGGAGGGTGGGGCGCCTGCCTTCCTGCCTGTCTGCCCAGCTGCCATTCACCCAGTGCTTGAGGAACTGCCTAAAGAGTTCAGTTCCGAGTCACCAGAGTCTAAGAGGCTCTCTGGGGCATAGGCATGGGGCTTTGCTCATGCTGGTCTCTCTTCATAATTTTCTACCATGTGGATACCTAGGCATCTTTTTCCTGAAATCACAATGCTGAAAGGGACTTTAGAGGCCAACTAGTCCAACCACCTCACAGATGGGGAAACGGAAGCCCAGAGAGTCCTAAAAGTCCTATAAGGAATCAGTGGCAGAGCTAAGATGAGTAAAATGCTAGAAAGCCAGACGTGGAGCTTTCTCCCTTCCCCCATACTGCTAGTCCAGAGGGATGCAAAGTATTTGGCTGAGCTGGCTAGTGAGCTGTAACCTACCTCCCTTTGATCAGAACAGCTCTACTTTTATGTCCTTCCTTTTTTTTTTCTTTTTTTTCTTTTTTTTTTTTTTTTGTGATACAGGATCTCCCTCTGGTCACCTGGGCTGGAGTGTGGTAGCACAGTCACAGCTCACTGCAGCCTCAAACTCTTGGGCTCAAAAGATCCTCCTGCCTTAGCCTCCCAAGTAGCTGGGACTACAGGTGTGTGCCACCATGCCCGGCTATTTTTTAATTTGTTTGTAGACACAGGATCTTACTGTGTTGCCCAGACTGTTCTCAAACTCCTGGGCTCAAGTGATCCTCCTGCCTCAGCCTCCCAAAGTGCTGAGATTACACATGTGAGTCACCGCACCCAGCCTTCCTTCATATCTTGAAGTTTTGTGTGATTTTCTTTTTGGGAAAGTGAGGAGGCAGGAAGCTGCTAAAATAGTAACAAAGTTGAAAACCACTGAGCAATACCTACCTATTATAGTTGGGAACACTCAGACCTAGAAGGGGAAGGGAGTGGCCCAAGTTTACTGGGACCAGACCTAATTTCTGGACTACTGTTCTTGACTGGTTGCTCCCAGCTAATGATGTAGCTCCCTCTACCACAAGAAGGACTGCCCCTACCCTGTACTGCCTTGCTCTTCTCCCATCCCAAGGAGAACCCCTTTTGTAGTACCCTACAACAGAGCTAGGAGGCAGAGGTCACTTGATTTCTTGGATGAAATAAATGACAATAGGCAAGCCTTTGGAAGGATCTTCTTGTAACCTTAAATAAGAGAAACTTGGAAGGGCAAAAAATAGTGTACTAGTAGTTTAGGAGACTGGGGTTCTAGTTCTTTCTCCTTCAACTTAAGCATGTTGTCTTTTATGTCACTGGGCCTCCATTTCTCCCTTCTATAAAATAGGATTGAATTCAGTGAGAGAAAGCATGTGGCCAAGTGTCTTTTAAACTGTACAGCACTGCGCATATGGGGCTAGGATGATTATTATATACAGGTGAGCCAGAGGCCCTGGAAGAATCTGGATTGGATATGGGGTTGCTAGAGAAAGGAACTAAAATTTATCAAACATCTACTACGTGCTAGGTACCAAGCCAGGTGCTTTTCTATTGGTAAAGGAGATAATGTCATCCTTACAACAATCCTGTGAGGTAGGTGTTCTAATATTACTTCAATTTTACTTGTAGGGAAACTAAGGCTTCAAGAGGTCTAGAGACTTATAATGCCCCAGGGACTCCCTTCAGAGCCCAGGCTGTCAGGTATTTGTGAAGAGACCCTTAAGGATGTACTATGGTTTTGACTGACCAGCCCACTCCCTGCCTTACTCCAGCCTCCTTCCTCTGGTGGGGATGGTACTGTGTCTTGTTGTCTTAGTGTCTCAATCCTGAGCCCTTTATCCTCAGCTTTCCTTGGTGGTGCACCAGGCACAATTAGGTGCCCTTGTTTTGGCCTTTAGCTGATGGGGGAGCCCTATGAGTCAGCCACTTTTGGCTGACAATAAGGCCCTCCTACTACCCAGGCATGCTGGTAGTAGGAGAGCCAGGGTTTTGTAGCTAGCCAGACCTAGTTTTTGGTCAAGGTCATGCAGCCAGAAGATGGCATTTGCTTCTTTTCTTTGAGAGTCAGTTTCCTCATTAGTAAAATGTGTTTAAGGATGTTTATCTTGCATGTTTCTCATGTCTAGGGATGTGCTGGTAAATGTTTATCAATTGTTTGACAAAGCCATGATTTGTACTCTTTGTCAACTCCCAAGGTGTAAAAACGCCATGGCTGATTTGAAGCTACTGACACAAAGTCCTTGATGGAGGAGTTGGGAAGAGATGTGCATGCTTAGCTCTATCTAGTGTGAGCTGGTTCCAGTGCAGCATTGCTAGTCATACCTATTGTAGACTCCTGCCCTCAACCTCCCCACCTGCTTACACCTGCATGCAAATGCAGCATCCTTTCCTCGTGCCTCTTGTGTTCTCCAAGTTTCCAGAACATCCAGGAAAGGGAGAGCATCATGTAAGGTCTGCTCCTTGCCTAAAATTTTTCCCAGGAAAGAGTGAATGTGAAGTGTTTAAGAGGCAGACAACTCAAGAGAGCTTTGGGGCCCTAATTAGAGGATTTTGATCAACGTGTTGTTTTGGCTCCTGAGGTATCTGCACTGGCTGTTTCCTACTACTGTCTGATTCTTTTTTTTTTTTTTTTTCGAGACAGAGTCTCACTCTGTTGCCCAGGCTAGAGTGCCGTGGTGTCAGCTTAGCTCACAGCAACCTCAAACGCCTGGGCTCAAGCAATCCTCCTGCCTCAGCCTCCCGAGTAGCTGGGACTACAGGCATGCGCCACCATGCCCGGCTAATTTTTTCTATATATTTTTAGTTGGCCAATTAATTTCTTTCTATTTTTACTAGAGACGGGGTCTCGCTCTTGCTCAGGCTGGTTTCGAGCTCCTGACCTTGAGCGATCCACCCACCTCGGCCTCCTAGAGTGCGAGGATTACAGCACTGTCTGATTCTTAACTGGAAGGGAGGATGGTTGAAGGCTCTGGACAATGGCCTGTAGGCTTGACACACTTAGCTATCTGATTGGAATTCCAAAGTTTCCACTCTTTCTCCTGCTTGTAGAGCCTACTTTGCTGGGTCCTAACTTCAAGGTCTCTGTTATGGGGATCTCTGGGCTAAAAAGCATATTGGAGGACCAGACTTTTGGTCCTATGCTCTCATCTTAGCGACATCTGTGCAAGATGATGCTTATTTCAACTTTCCAGATGGGAAGAATCACCCAGGGCACTTGCTAAAATACTAATTCCCAAACCCCTCCTCTGGAGAATCTGTTTCAATAAGCTTAGAGTGGCATCCAGGAATCTAGGTTTTTTGACTGGTGCCACAGGTGATTCTTTTGATCAGTGAAGTTTGGGAGACACCTCATTAAGCACTGCACAACACTCCTGCCAGGGTGGCATCATTATGCCTATGTCACAATTGGGGAGATTTGAGAGCTGATGGCTTGTTACTGGCAGAGCTAGATCTTGAACCCAGGTTTTCAGAATATAAAGCTATGTTTTTCCTCCTACAGACATTACTTTAGTGCACAATAGTGTATGTGGTGGTGGGTAGTGATGATTCTAGATTGGGAGGAGCCAGCATAATCCCTGTCCTACCTTACAAATAGGGAGGCCAGAGTGCTGAGTGATCTGGGGGCAGTAGCAAGACTGAATGCATCTTTGATCTTATGTGGAGGTAGGCTCTGTTCAACCCTGGAGAGCCATTTTCCAGGCCCAGTGGCCCAGATGTCTCTGAAGTTATTCTTTTATTGCTGTGTTTCCCTTCCAATAGGCATCCTGTAGTCATATTAACACCAGGCCATGAAAGGCTGATTGGTTTGGGGGGCTATAGTCTATGCCAGGGGCTTCCAGATCTTCCTGGGCTTTGGAATTATCTGAGACTCTTAACTTCTCATGCCGGGCACTACTTCTGGCCTAATAAATCAGAATCTCTGGGTGAGGCCAGGGAATCTGTATTTTAAAAACTTATCCCTGGTAATTCTAATGAGCTAGCTTGGAGACCCAGCTTGTGATCTTCTGGATACCATCTGAGTGAGTTTGGAGGTCCTGGTGGGTTGTGTTGAGGAGTGGAAACTTGTCTATGTTGGTGGGACATAACTGGAGAAAATGGCAAGGGAGAGTCCAGAATGAAGAAGGAAGATCAGGCAGCCTTTGAAAAGAATAAGGTGGCATAGGTACTCCTATTGTGTTCTGCCTCCCCATAGGGTTCTGCTTATTGGAGGAAATCCCCATCTCTTCTAAGAGAGAAAGCATTTAAAATAATGCAGGAGTATATGTGTCTCTAACTGTTGTGCATAACTTCATATTATCTTGCCAACTGGAAATCTAATCACATTTTTAGAGTTTGCCTCCAAGGTGAAAGATTCCTTTATGCTAGAAGGGCTCTTTGAAAGTCTTCTTGGGCAGCCCCTATCCCTCTGTAGTCAGACAGATTTTTGTTTTAAATGATTCCTGACAGGTAGGATATTTGTAATAATATGGCTAAAAAGGGAGGGATTGGTAATCATCATATTCTATTTAATGATGTGTCAGGTACTATCATGTCTATTATTTTAACTTAAATCTCCCAGTAACCCTGTAGTGAGGTTGATATTATGAGATCCATTGCTTAGGAGACTGAGTTTTAGAAGGAGGAGGGCCAAAGAGTCTCCAAAGCCTTTTTCTACTATTCCACGCTTTGCCCCTCAAAGAGCTGAGACCATTATATCTAGGACAAGGGCTCCAATTTTTTGGGTTCCCCAGATACCAGGTTTAGCTGTCAACTCACCAGCAAGATAGGTAGAAAGTCTACCTTAGCCTAGCCCTGGGGTTACAGGATGGGGCAGAATTCCCATGAGCAATGGGTGGAACCCAAGCTAGGGCTTGGATGAGTTCCAGTGTACTTCAGAGATGTGATGCTGGAGATTGCTGGGGTGTGTTCCTCAGCAGAGGTAGTGGAGCCCTCTTCTGGTGCCCTGCGCAGAGCTGACATCTTCAGGTAGCCAAAAATGGTCTGTTTCTAGTCTACAAATACTTCCTGTGAAACTTGCTGGCAGGAAGCTGGGTCAAGCAGGAAACTGATGTGAGAGAGTGAAGCCCAGCTGGGTGTGGCCCCAGAGAGGGGCTTTGCCCATTTCGAGACTTACTTTATTTCAGCAGCTTTGAAATTTTATGGGAATTGAAGAAATCTGTTGTCCTTGACTGCCTGGATACAAACCCATTCCTCAAATTCCCTGCCTTTTTCTCTGCTCTGCGCCTTCCTCAATCCCCAACTTGAGTCTTGGCTGCTCCTGTTACTTGGGTTCTTCCCAACCAGTTGCTATCCAAGTTTTTGCAAAGGAAGCTGTCCCCCCTGGAAATAGGGCTCTCTGAATTTCCTTCCATGTTGTTATAAAAGATTTAGTCTTCCTGGAAGGGGTGGCGGTGGATGTCCCAGAGGCTGAAAGTTAGGCCTAACCTCTATGAAAAGCTAGACTTCCAAGCAGTTCTAGCTTGGAGTTTTTCATGGAAGAAAGTTGGTCCGGCCTCCTCTACGTTGTCTCTCCAGATCAGCAGTATGTGAAGTGTCTACTGTTTTCTAAGTGTCAGGGTGACACTATGGCTTGTTAAATAGACTAGTGGATCAAGAGCCAGGTTTTAAATCTCTACTTCCACACTGCCTAGCAGCTGTGTGGCCCTGAGCAAGTGCCTCCCCTTCTCTGGACCTCAGTTTCCCTAGATGTATATTGTGGGGATGTGAACATTTGAATCAAATGCTCTCTGAGGTTCCTTTCAGGTCTGACAGTTTAGGATTCTGCACTGTTTATTATCTTAGAGTATAGGGATGAGAAATTCAGATGGGAGAAAGCCAGATAAGATTCTAGGATGAGTGGGTTGAAATCATGAGGAAGTGTAAGAGGAGGAATGGCCATGCTAAGGAGCTGGTTGGACAGCGCTTGTGCTTAGGAAGGAGAGATGTGCTGGGGTGGGAGAGTGTTTGCTCTTAGGGCATGGCTTGATTTTGAAAGGAAGACTTGGAGTTATATGTATTCTCTAAGGAACTGGTTTTCTTCCTGACTTTCACATGTGGAGAGAAAAAGAGGGGGGATGCTACCTAGGCCTGAGGTTGAACAAAAGGCGATATAGGTAAGGCCGGATTAATGAAGAAGCTGCAGCTTGCTAGGGTGACGACACTGATTTTTTTTTTTTCAGTTATGGCATCTGCCCTGAGCATTCTTCCCACAGTGACAAGGTGGATATATTCCTATTGCTGAGAGGGGTTAGTGCCCCAAACATATAGTAATTGCAGGAGTAACACCCAGTCTTCCAGTTAAAATGCTTCTTGGAGAGCTTTTGGGACAGCAGGGCTAGGCCAAAGCAAACAGAAGGGGACCCTTGTCTCCTGTATCCTCTGGAGCAGTTGCAGTGGTTGAAGAACTACTGATGACCCATTAAGGTGTGGGTGTGGTTGGGATTGGGTGTGGTTCTCCTTTCTAGAAACTACTGGGAAAAGGCACAGGCATAGGAAAGGTTAACTCCAGGTAGGTGTTACTGGCTGTGTTGAGGGTCTGGAACTGGGCAGGAAGAGGTCAGAGCAGATAATTGTACTAGGTACTGGTTTCCAAGTCAGTAGGGAAGAGGCTGAATTGGTGGGAAGTGAGTGAGTCAGAGGAGGAGGAGGAGGTGGAGGAGGAGGAGGGAAAAAAATGGTTCTTAGGCTAGAGAATCAAAGCAACCCTTGTTTTTCCCCTTATGTAAAACAGCTGCTTGAGCCAGTGCTGTCATCCTAAGAGGCAAGATAGACCAGGCCCTGCCCTGCCCTGGCCCCAGTCCTGGCAGCAGGAAATGGTGGGTGCTAGAGCCTAAATAATGGGGAACAGCCTCTGAGCTGATGAATGATGAAGGTGGTTTGGGTGACACTGTGGTGACTATTCTCTGGCCAGGGAAGAAACTGGAGTTCTAGGGTTACCCTGGTAGGGCTCATCCTTCTTCTGCGTCCCCTCCCCCACATATACTTGCCTCCTTCTCCACACCAGTGGCCCCACTGAAAGCCCAGAGTGGGTAGCCCCTCTGGGAGAATGGGGAGGTGGCAGGTGGGAGGTGATGTCATTGAGCTCAGACCCAACTGGGCTGACTGACAAGCTCTGTTCCCACAAGGGGACCTTACCAAGCTTCCCAGATGTGACCAGGCTCCCTATGCCAGAGTGTTTGGACCTTGGCCAAAATAGTTGCCAAGGCAGTATCTGAAGACAGCAGCAAAATCAGCATGACCAGAGAGAGGTGGGTGGAGTTGTGGAAGGAGCTCCAGGAATGTCCAGAAGACCCGCCTCCACCACTTGCTGGCTGAGTAAATGTGGCCTCAGTGATGTTAAGTGAGACTGTGGGTGATGGGGCTGGCACATTGTTGACATTCAGTAAGTGTTCATTTCCATTCTTCTGTCACCTTCCGCTATGTACTTCAGTTTTCTAATCTCTGCAGTGAGGCTGGTAATGCCCATCCCCTCCAGCTTGGAAGTCCATGCTTCAGGCAAGTTACTTGTGATTATTTGACTCCCGCTCTGCTTTTCCTTCTTTCTCTTACAAAGTTCTCTCCAGGAAAGAGACATCTTATAGTTCACTGACACAAGGCAGATGAGGGAAAACTATTGCCAAGCCCTTTTGCTGTGGCTGCATTACTGTTCACCTGGGTGTTCCTGGCTCTAGGCAAAGAGAGGGTCCCTTATTTGAAGCTAGTAGGCCCAGATACCAAAGTACCCCAGCTGCTGGTGCCAAGGCAGAGGTAGCATCTGGTCTGGTTATTGTCATGTCTCAGGCTAGCCAACTGGGGACACGGGAGAGATCCCAGTTTGTTGAAGGCTTTGGACACTGGACCACCGGCATGAGTTTGTTCATACTCAGTGAAGGGATTAGTGTGGGAAGTTTCTGTGTTGAATTGTTCAATGAATAGCAGTAGGTTTATTGTTCTTGGGCAAGGGGTGGGAGGGCTAGTGTGTATGAGAGGATGACTCTCCCCACCCCAAATACACACACACACACACACACACACACACACACACACACACACATTTTTTGCTTGTTTGTTTCTTAAAGCCTTAATATTCTCCAGAGATATAGTCTTTGACCTCAGGCTGTGCCTAAATCCCCCAGGGCCTAGCTTAGGCAGAGATTTATCTGTATGAACAGATCTCTGCTGGGGACTACATCTTGAAATGCTACCCAACCCAGGTCAGCTTCTTTATTGCTGCCAAGCTGAAGGGCTGCCTGGGAACTTTCTGCTAACTTTGGATGCTTCATTGTCAGATTCTTCCTTCCCAAACTAGACCACTCTCTTATCCTCAGTGAGAGAGCACAGGCCAGGTCCAAAAGGAAGGCAGTGGTTACCTCTTAAGGATGAGCATCTAGTGGGCCCTGTGTGCTTGTGGGTCTGGGCCTGCAGCCCATCTTGTACTCTTGGGTCCCAGATTCATCTAAGGGAGAAAAAAACAACCTTCTTTTATCAGGACTCCTACCCTGCCTATTACGTTCAGGCCCCAGTTGTTATTACCCTTTTGCCCCTGCCCTCTGACCTTCAACACACATGTAGAAAACAGAAGAGCACAGACCCATAGCCCTGTCCTCATGACTCACGTTTTATTCTTCTTTTTAACTTTTTATTTTTTTAGTTGACACATAATAATTATATATATTTGTGGGGAATATAGCAATGTTTCAATACATATAATTAATAATGATCAGATCAGGGTAATTAGTATATCCATTATCTCAAACATTTATCATTTCTTTGTTTTGAGAACATTCAATATCCTCTCTTCTAGCTATTTGAAAATATAGAACATATTAATGTTAGCTGTAGTCAATCTATAGTACTGTAGAACACTAGAACTTATTCCTCCTATCTAGCTATAATTTTGTGCCCTTTATGCTCTGTGCCCCCCCATGCTTCTCCCTATGCCCCCCTTCCCCCTACTGTTCCCAGACTTTAGTAGCCTCTGTTATACTCTTAACTTTTATGAGATCAACTTTTTTAGCTTCCGCATATGACTGAGAGCATGTGGTGGTTAACTTTCTGTTCCTGGCTTATTTCACTTAACATAGTGTCCTCCAGGCTCATCCATGTTGCTTCAAATGACAGGGTTTCATTCTTTTTTATGGCTGAGTAGTATTCCATTATATATGTGTACCACATTTTCTTTATCCATTCATATGTTGTTGGACATTTGGATTGATTCCATATCTTGGCTATTGTCAATATAGTTGCAATATACATGAGGGTGCAGATATCTCTTCAATATACTGATTTACTTTCCTTTGGATAAAGGGATCATATGGTACTTCTATTTGTAGTATTTGGAGGAACCTCCATACTGTTCTCTGTAGTGACAGTACTAGTTTACATTTCCACCAACAGGACTCACATTTTCTTCTGAGTTAAGTGGAGATAAGGATGGAAGTTCCTTTGTGTTTGTTTTTCTTTCTAATTTTTTTTAAACCTAAGATTGTCTCCACAATGAAGTTCAGGAAACCTCAGGATGCTATCCCTGGAGAAGCAGCCACAGTGGAATAGTAGAAATTCTGAGCAGGGATTCAGGAGAAACAGGTTCCAGCTGGGTTTCCGCTGGACACCTTCAGATTGTAGGGCCCTTATTATGGGGTGATGCTTTATCTAGGAAGGAGAAAGCATGGCCAATACTAACCTCTCTGATATGCTTATTCCTAACCAAGGATGCGCCCTTCTTTACTAATTGATTTATTTAAAAAACATTTCTTTAACAAATATTTGAATGTCTACCATGGGCCAGCACTGGATCCCACCCTTGGTCAGTACCCTGAAGATGCTAGATTAACATGACCTGCAATTGACATGATCTGCGAGAGACACTGGCTTGCTTTCCTTTGAAAATTCTTTCCAATAGTTCCCAAGGAACTCCTAGGCTGTGGAATGTTTCCCTGGAGTCTCTCTTTCCTTAGTTTCCTTCCTGGGTGCTTTCTTCCAGAAATCCCGTTTCTGATTCTACCCCACCCTGTTCAGAACCTCTAAGCTGGCTGGCCACTGCCAAGAGGATTAAGGGTCAGCTTTCTAGCGTAGCCTTCAAGGCCCTCCACCTACCTTCCAAGACTTTCTGTCTACTCTTCACTCTGAAGGCCTCATTCACCCTGGAGCAGGCCTATATACTACTTGTAAATGGACCATCTGCATCCCTACCTTCCTCTTTGCCACCACACACATTTGTTTCTCTACCTGGGACATTTGGGTACTCTTCCCCATACACCCACAGTATACCCCCACCATACCCCCACCTCCCTTTTCCAAAATCCAGCTTGTCCTTAGGGACTAGCACAAATACCACTTTGAACTGTGGTCCCTAATTTCCAAAAAAAGTTTTCCTCTGTTCTTCTGTTATGGCACTTTTCAGGGTCTCCCTTGTACATTATAGTTTTCCTGTTATTCAGTAAGTCACATGAGATGAGGGACTGGTTCTGCAGCTCTACTCCAACCATAGATCCTTTTTGTTTGTTTGTTTGTTTGTTTTTTGAGACAGAATCTCACTCTGTTGTCTGGGCTAGAGTGAGTGCCGTGACGTCAGCCTCACTCACAGCAACCTCAAACTACTGGGCTCAAGCAATCCTCCTGCCTCAGCCTCCCAAGTAGCTGGGACTACAGGCATGCGCCACCATGCCGAGCTAATTTTTTTTTTTTTTTTTGAGACAGAGTCTCACTCTGTCACCCAGGCTAGAGTGCCATGGTGTCAGCCTAGCTCACAGCAACCTCAAACTCCTGGGCTCAAGTGGTCCTCCTGCCTCAGCCTCCTGAGTAGCTGGGACTACAGGCATGCAACACCATGTCTGACCACCTGCTGTAGATCCTAGGCTGTGGAATGTTTCCCTGGAGTCCCACCCTTTTCCTTAGTTTCCTTAACTAATAAAAGTTAATATATAAACTATATAAAATATGTATTTATGCCATGATTTACTTATTATAGATTTCTCAAGATATCATTTATATTCAATATAAATTTGAAATTATTCTAACTAAATATTATAATAACTAATTCTAATATTTCTAATATTCTAATTCTAATAACTAACAAGACCTAGTGCTAGGTAATTACATAAAATGATAATAACCATATATTATTAAATTTTGATAACTATTTCAATATAATTGATCTCCTTGGATCTACTTTATTTTATGCATAAAAAATATTCTAAGAAGATTCACTAGATAGGCAAGAAAGGTCCCTGCCATAAAAAGGCCATGATGTAAAATGTCTCCATCTCTGTGTATATATACTGTACTATATGTGTCTATCTCTTATATCCCCTTGCTTGGCACCTGTTTATTTAGCCAACCTCTTGTGTGAGTACCCACTGAGCCCTGGGTACTAGAGAGATAATTCTAAGTAAGACATAAATCTTGAGGTGAGAATGAAGTCTAATGTACTAAAAAGCCCACTGTACCCCTGCCACTCTCTCTTGTCTCCTTAGTCATTGATATTTTGAAGTTACACCTGACCCAGCTCACGGGTGATTTAAGGCTGGATATAGCATGATGCCTTCCCAATTTTAGCCCACTGGGCCTCATTCTTCCTACTTCATGAGGGCCCATTTTATAGGGGGTCACTGGATTGGCAGGAAGCCTAGGGTAACCCCACGTCAAGGTGGCTAAACTTGCCTTACTCCCACTGGGGTACTTGCCTTGTTCCTGCCTTCAGGGTTTTTCTGGTCCCATTGTCAATCCTGAAATAGATTTCCTCCCTGGTTCTCTAGTGAGATTTATTTACAAAGTTATTCCCTGGGCCTGGTCCTCATCAAAATTGTTTAGCTGGCAAAATGGCTGTCTGGCCTCCTCTTCCCTGCTACCTGACCCCTGTGCTCAGGAAAGTCCCAGAGGTTCAAAGACTGATAAGGCTTAATGTTTTACCTACTCCATGGGGATTTGCATCTTTGGCAATTCTATTTCCGGTCTTTTCTCTCAATAGTGTAAGTAGTATGTGACCATCCTAGAAAATGTAGATTAGGGCTTTTTTTTTTTTTTTAGGTTAAAGAAGGGAGAAAACACTCATAAGATCACCAAACTAAAACCAAGCCTAACACTTGGACATGATTTAAATCATCCTTGTATGTATACTTCTTACAAAGTTGAGCTCATGCACTGTATGAAAATTTGTTGTTTAGACTTTCTCACTTACTATTACTAAAATGTCTTCTCTGGGCATGAAATAGTCTTCATAAAGATTTTACATGACCATATAACAAGCCATCTTGTGGCTGGGTCATATAGACTACCTACTTAAGCAAAACGGCTAACAATTTAAAAAATCCATCTTTGATTTCTTTTAATGGAAGACTTTTGTACTTTGTAAGAGGAATTTAGCATATTGGGTTAAATTGTGAGGTTTAGATTTAGACCTAGATTTAAACCCTGTTTCCTCCACTTAATAACAATGTGACTTTAGACAAGTATCTATTGCTTTATCCCCAATGTGGAGATAATACTCTCCACTTCACAGGGTATTTGCTGGTATTAAATGGAGTAGCAAGTCTTGACACATGAAAGCTACTGCCTATTGTTATTACTATTGCTACCATCACTATCAAGTTTCCAGCCAAAGGAACAAATCTCTAATTATGAAATTTCAGCTATCATTGGCCTGGGTTAGGGAATCTATTTGTAAAAGTGGTGGGTACTTTTTCTAGTGCCTATGAAATTAGGTGTGTGGCTATCTGTTACTTTGGTCTGGGCCTGTGCCTTTGTCCCTCTGTCCCTTTGTTCCTCTGTTGATTTGGCTTTGGTAACACCTCTGTGCTGCGCACACCCACCTCTGTTGAGGCCCTCTTCTTCTCTTGTGCCAGTGAGACATAAATACAAGAAGTGTTAACAATGCAAAGCTGTATATAGAACCACAGACGTCAGCACTGAAATGGTTTTTGGAGATTAGCAATAGTTTAATTGGTTTCCCCCACCCCTTTCCTGCCTTTGCATGGATGAGGGAAACTAAGGCCCAGGAAAGAGATAACAGTTATATAAGGTTGTAAGATTGAGCTGGTTACAGTGCTAGGCTTGGAACCCAGTGTTCTTTATCCTGTTCTTAGCTTGCTTCTGCAATTATCTATCAGTGCTGTAAATAATCCAAGCTGTAGATCAGAGGTAAGAAGAGAATGCTATGGGCTGGAGCTGGCTAGTGTAGGTGGGGAAGACTTCCTGAAAGAGGTATAGTTAGCACTTGCTTCCTCTTGGTTGTGAGCTGTTTTACATTCTTGTTTGCCCCTTGGTAAGTATTGCCCTGTGGCTGTGTTTTTTGTCTTCAGTAAGGTGGTTGGGAGCAGGGGCTGGGTTATTGCTTGTTCAGGTCAATATTCCCACCGGTATCAAAATGTCTCAGGTTCTTAGCATCCTAGTTTTCTCCTCTGTGGTTAAACAGAGATATTTGTCCCAGGCTCTACTGAACACAGAGCCAGACAACTAACGCCTTCTTTAATCTCATCCTAGATCAGTGTGCGGGTGACCACCATGGATGCAGAGCTGGAGTTTGCCATCCAGCCCAACACCACTGGCAAGCAGCTGTTTGACCAGGTAAGGGAGGGACTTTTTGCTCCTTAGCCTCCTCCTCTTCTCCCAATAACTTCTACCATAATGCTAACCATCCATGCCTTCTTCCTCTTGTCAGAGAATCTCTTTCCCTACTCACTCCAAGATAGGTCAAAACAAAGGGTGACTATGGCCTTAATAAAAAAGGGGGCAAAGTTTAACTTTGGCAACCTGTATCCCATGGCCCTGATTAATCCTATCTTTGGTAGGAGGGGGTATGATTCTGTGCTAGATACATTACAAATGTTAGCACATGGAGCCTTCCTTTCAACTCTGAAAGATGTTAAGTGATGGCTTCTCCATTTTAATGAAGAGGATCAGAAGTTAAATTTAATTACACCCAGCTGGTATCTGGCTGGGGTTTGAACCCCACATTCTTGCCACTGTACCACACAGCCTCTGTCACATTTTTTTTGCTTCCTATTAGAAGGAAACCAACTTATTTTCCCTGAGGTAGTGAGCTCAATGTACATTTCTCTCAAAGGAATTCTGGACTTAGGATGACACTAGGGGTGATGGACATAGTGGAAGGGTACTTCACCTCCTGCAGGCATGCCATGGAGATAACTGCTTAGTCCCTTTTGGTAAAGTCATTTCTATCTCCAACCCAAGGGATATCCCCTCACTGTGAATCACCACTGTCAGAAAGGATGTGCTGTATAATAACCAGGTAGTGACTACAGAATCTTTTAGCATTCAAACACTCCCCGGGGACCAGGGGAATGTGGCCACATTTCTAGGAGCAAAACTGAGGTTCCCATTTCCAGAGACTGGGATCTCACAAAATGGGCCATTATCCCATTTTCCCACCAACCTCTGGTGGGGTGAGGGTCTGACTTATTGTCCAGGATGTTGGAGCTGCATATCACCTTGATAGAGTCTTCTAGCCCTCTTGCTTCCCTTTCTCCCTTGCTCTCTGGGTCCCTTTACTGTATGAGAATTTCCCTGGGGTTGAGGAGGGGAAGGAAGAAAGGAGGAGGCTGTGTTCAAATGGGATAATTCTATTCCTGTGAATATTCCTGACTGGTGAGAGGAAAGATAAGTCTGGAATGGAGATGGGGGTGAGATGGGGCTGTTTTTCATTCAGTTCTCTATGTAAGAGGAAGGAAGGGATGGCTAGAAATCTGAGGACAGCTTGGACATGCCCTCTAAGTCCCTGATGTTACACAGAGTGGGGAAAATTGTTGTCTGTGGCTAATACAGAGGATAGTTAACATTTGTCCAGGGCTTACTGTATGTCAGGTACTATATTTGACTATCACAAAGCCCTGTGAGTGCAGGAATTAGTACTGACCCATTTTAAACATGAGGAAACAGCATTCTCGTCTTCCTAGCTAGACCTTGGGGAAATTATTGAACCTCTGTGGGTTGGTATCCTCATACCCACCCCCAAAGTCTAATATCTACCTCATGGGTTTTTTGTGAGTATATTATGTTTTATTTCTTGCTTGTTACCCAGAAAAACTGGTTATGGCGGCATACAAGGATGCCTAATCCAAAAAGATAAATTAGAGATGAGAAAAATAATGAGAAAATACAAATAGAGAAGAGGGTATTATGTAAAGCATCCAGCATGTAGTAGAGATGTAATAAATGATAGCTCCCTTTCCAATACCATGATGCTTCTTGTCTCATTAATGAGCTAAAGTTGGGAGATTGGCTTAATGATCCTCAGCATATCTAACTTTGGATTTAGCTGAAACTTGCTTCCTCTTTGGAATTTGTTTTGTCTTTGTTTTGTTTAGATTGGTGAAGTGTAATTATTCATATTCAATTTATGAAAATATAAATTAGTCTGAGGAATATTTAAATACATATTTAGTACAATTAAAGTAATGTGCTGACATTCTCAAAGCTCACAAGTGATTACAGTGCTAGTCTGGAATGAATGAATGCATCTTGATTATATTAAGGTTTTTCATTCTCTCTTTGCATGTAGGTTTTATATTGGAGAGTTTCCCATCTGTAGTATCTAAGTTATCTTTCCAATGCTGGTTATCTCTCAAAACCTTTATCTCTGGCATTTATTTTTGCATTCCATTTCTTTTTCTCTTTCATTTTTATTCTATTTCGATTTCAGTCAACCCTTTTCTGTAAAAAAGAGGGAAATACCTCCTCTGCCTATGATTAGCTGTTGGTGTATGTGGGGTGTGGGGCTAGCTGCCAGGGGGCACATCTCTTCTAGACAGGCTTCTTACTGTCTCTGGGACAAAAGGGAGGAGGTGTCCATATAATACATAGGCTTTTGGGCCCTTTGTTTTAAATAGCAGTACCATTCTGGGCAGCCACTATAGAGGGGAGGGTGTCAGTCAGTGCAGATTTTATGGTCCAGCTGGGAGCCAGACACTCCTTCCCAGGGCCCTGATTCTACTCACTCCCCCTCCCAAACCAAATGACGCCATCCCTTGCCCTCAACACTGGGGGCTTTGTTCCTTTGCACTGGAGGGGGATGGCTGCGGAGGGTGAGGAAGGCATGATTTAGAGCTTGAGGCAGAAAAAATCCTTGAACAAAGAGGTTTATTAACTTTGAAAAGCCGCAAGGCCTGGTAATTTTTTGTTAGTTTTGGTTTGGTTTGCGTACTGTGGGTGTGGTTCTGAGGGAAGCCCAGATGGTAGGGAGCGCTGGCCAGACTGGTGTGCTAGTTCTAAAAGCTACTGCTTCCCATACAAAACCCTTGAGAAACTTGAGTTTTTTATACTGGTTGGGGAGAGGAGAGGGAGGAAACCAGGAAGTTCATGACTTCCCATCTAGAATATCAGTGTTGTCTTGAGAAATATCATTTATTTACCTACTAGGGACTATCCCTGGCTAGGTACTTTCACCTCTCAGAGTCAGGATTATTGTGAGGATTAAAGAACATACTGTAGGTCATGTAGTTAGTAAGTTGTGACATGGAGTTTTGAATATAGCTCTGATTGCAAAACTATACCTTTTCTTCGCTATACTACTCTGTTTGGGGTGAATGAGGCTGTTTAGCTTGGAGAAAACTCAGGAAGAAACTGTCTTAGAAAGGAGGGGGCAGTCACGTTCTGTGAGGTCAGAAGGGTCAGAGCTGGGACCTCATAGGTGAAAACTACAGGGGAAAAGATTTGAGCTCAAGACAAGGAATTGAGCATTTGGCCCTCTTGAAGCTAAGGCAGGTCAGGACGGGAATCCACAGAGGTATGTGTTCACAGGCAGTTGGGGGATGTGAGATCTTGTCTCTCTCTAACTTGATGAGGCATACGGGAGGAAGTCTGTTCTCTCTGGCCCTTGAGACCCATCATTCAAGGAGGCCCTCCTGGTGGAGCCAGGGCCTGGGAGGAAGGAGCTGGCCTCCTTGGGGAGAATTGGAAAAAGCTTGAGGACCATCCTGGAACCCAGCAGTCATCTGGCTGATTACCGGAGAGGAAGCAGACGGGGGAGGAAGCACTCTCCTTGGCACCAGCGATAAATAACAGGCAACAGTTGGATGCCATAATTTGAGGAGGCCCAGGGCCTGGTGGGAAAGGAAAGTGGGGCCTGCAGTTCCTTCCATTTACCTCTATTTCTTTTTGTGAGTGTGCTTACAGCTAGGGAGGAGAGTGAACATGTTTTGCTAGAGTGATTCTGTCACTTGGCTCAACTTCTGAAGCCTGAGAGTCTTTAAAAGGCTCTGTATCATAGATTATATAGGTGCCACTAAGGGGCAGTGCTGCCGCTATGAGTTCCACTTTGAGAACCCTCTGTCTGGCTCCTCCCCAGCCAGGGTCTCTAGCTCTAACTATAGGGTACCTTTACCTTCCCCCTCCCCTCAAGGTCTTTGAGCTCTAGGGGAGATGAAATCTCAGCATACATTCGTTCATTTGTTCATTGACTCGTTCAATGTTGACTGAAAGGTTATTCTGTTAAATACCATCTCTGCCCTTAAGGAACTTGGAGTTCCTTACCTATAGATGCATAGAGAAACATATTCCACTCTCCTCCCACAAAGAATGAAATAAGCACCCTTGAGGCTCAGGTTGCATGGGGTGGTGTATAAGGGGTAGGATCTGGCGTCAGCCATAGGTTCAAATTCTGTCCTGCTACTTAGCTGTGTGACCTTGGATGGCTCATTTAGTCTCTCAGAACTTTCCTTTCCTCAGTAAAATGATAATCACACTAATCTCAGAGATTTTGTGATTTAATCCTCAACTAAGTAAAGTGTCTATTGTATAGCAGGCATTGTAATGTTGGTTGTTCTTATTAAAGGCTAAATAAGTGGTGACAATTGCCCTGGGAATTCAGATGAGGGAGCTGTGAAATCAGGAAGCTTTTCGGACTCAGTAAAGTACTGAAGACTCAAAGACTCTGCATTGAGGACAGGAAACCTTTCTCTTCTTTGTTCTGTTTTTATTTGATAAAATAACTAACATCTGTTGTTATAATAATAGTATCACCATCTTACAGATGAGGGACTGAAGCTTAAAGAGGTGAAAATATCTGTTTAAGGTCACATAGCTAAGAAGTGGTATAACTGGGACTTGAACCAGGGAATGTAGCATTTTCAGGTTTTCCAGTGCCTTTTATCAGCTGTGTCCTCTGTAAGTAACCACACCCCACCCTTTGCCTGATTCCAAAACTTAGAATCCCGCCAGCTGAGTGTGTTCTCTGTTATAGAGCAGGTGGCCACTTGAGCAGTGTGGAGTAACAGAAGCAGTGATGGTGGCAACCCTTCTTGGAGCTTTCCATTTGTGCATTTATTTGCTTTCAGGTGCGTGGTAGTCAGAGCTGCTGCCAAGCCTGTGATGGGATCTCACTGGGCCTCAGGTGTTTGGGCGTTGATGCAGCTTTGCACATCATTTCTCATGTATTTCTCCTCTTTAGGCCCCAGCCTTGCTTCCTGATCCTACTCTGGGCTTCTGAAGTGGCTGATGACGTTACTAGTTTGTTTACTCAGATAGATGCATGGGGATAGATATAAGGAAGGAGGCTCTTTGCTCCAGAACTGACCTGACCTCCCCTTCCCTCTACATACCCCAGATGGAGGCTGCCTCCACATATAAAAGCAAAGTAAAGGGGGTTATTTCTTACATCCAGAAGCTCCTGGTAATTAGTGAGGATTTTCTCAGAGATAAATTTCTTCTGCTCACTGGACCTCAGTTTTCTAGTTTATGTTACTTGAACCCTATAGCTCTCCACAGTCTGTTTTGGGGATTTTTGTAGTGGGGCTGAGTAGAATACACAGCCTCCAGTTTCTTAAGCCAGTGTCTTACAAACTGAAGTCCTAGTCCCTCTAGGTGAATGTGGCAGGTTCTAGGGGGGACATAAAACTGTGAGATAAATGTGATTTACTATCTTGGGGCATCAATTTTACTTGTAATAATTTTAAAAATTTAATATTTAAGGAGTTGCATGTCAAATTCCCATAAATGATTAATTAAGACTAAACCTGAGGCTTCAAAGAAATTATGGCTGGCTTATAGCTATCTACTTATTATCTCCCTCCACCCCATCCCACTCTGCCCCCTGTATCCCCTGGGTATATACATTAATTATTTTCTACTGCTTAAAGATTTCTTCCATGGTGGCTTTGACAAATACTGGCTCAGATCAGATGAGCTGGTAGTCTGGGATCAGAGTGAGCTAAGAAAGATTCTTTTTTTTCCTCAGGGATGGAGCCATTTCTCAGAGCCACAGAGGTTATTCCTGGAACTGGGAGCTAGATGCTTCTCTCCTACTTGAAAATGAGGTTTCTCTTTTCTCGGGAGCGGAGGTCTCAGCTGGAAGCAAAGCTGGAAGCAAGCAAAGCTTGGCCCCATTTCCATGTCCTGAGACTTGGAAATGGGGCCAAGTGTCGCATGATCAAATGGTTCCCAGTACCCCATGGACCTTAATTAGAGATTTCCTTATAGCTTGGAGTCAGAGGTCATCCCTTTGTGTCCTTTGTTCTTTTTCAGTCTCAAGTCTGACTTCAGACCATATTTCCTTCCGCCCACATCCTCACTTCCGCACTTTCAGACTTCAGTGCAGGCTGAGAGATATTGCTAATCTCTTTAAGCCCTAGAGGCTGGGGAAGTGGAAAATTTATGTTTCTGATTTCTTTATGTTTACAAAGGAATCATCAATGCTCAGAGACATCAAAATCCCTCACTGATCCTGAAATCTTTCTTTTGACATCACTTTAGCTATTGTTTTGTCTGACTTTTCTGAGCTACTCTGGATCTCAGAATAACTTTGGTCCCCATGATCCTCCACCTTTCATCACACCCGTACCCATGCCACTAGTGAAACAGACAACGTGGTGCAGAAAAAGGCGAAGGAGCTCACTCCTGGATCTCTAGGACTGTCTGCACAGTCTGTGCCTGCCTCACTTCCCTTCCGTCCTGGGGGCTCTGAGCCTCTACAACTGGCCTGTTTGTACAGGCAAAGGCTGGTTGCTGCTTGTCTTACTCTGTTTTGTGTTGGCATAACAGAATACCTGAGACTGGGTAATTTATAAAGAAAAAAAGTTTATTTGGGTACAATTCTGGTGACTAGAAAGTCCAAGAGCATGTTGCCAGCATCTGCTTGGCTTCTGGTGAGGGCTTTTGTGCTGCTTCATAATGTGGCAGAAGGTTAAGCCATCCGCCAGGGTGGAGCCCCCAAGACCCAAACACCTTCGAGTAGGCTCCACCTCTTAATGGTTCCACCTTCTAACATGGCTGCACTGGCAGTTAAACTTCAACATGAGTTTTGGTGGGGACAAACCACATCCAAAGCATAGCAGCACTCTACTAGTTCTGTTTCTAGTCTGCCCCTCTGCCCATGACCTAGTATCCTGGCACTGATGATCCATCTTTTCTTTAGCGTCTTCATTGGGGTTCTCAGTCTCTCTGTCTCTGTCTCTCTCTCAAGGCTGGATTGTTTGTTAGAACTTGCTTCTTCCCACCAGTTGCATCTGGACACACTATTTTTCTGCAACCCTGTGAGAAATCATTAGAACTGTTAATTGGGCCTATCTTACATCTAGGATGAAATAAGAGGTGCTTTAAAAATTCTTTCATGTTCACACCCACCTGCTCCCTGCATCTTCTGCATAAAGCCAATGTCACATTTCAACATAAGGCGCAAGCCACCATACCTGGCTTGGATTATTTTTCTTAACCATTTACAAAATAACCTTGTAACCTAATTAGTAGAATGACAAAACTTAAGAGAAGAAAGAGATCATTTAAGCCACAACCTCAGTTTGGATAGATGCGAAAGCTGAGGCCCAGAGAGGGAAATGTGCTACCTTAAGATCACATAGCTAGTTGGAGATAGTACTGAGACTTTGGCTCAGGTTTCCTGATATCTGATTCAAGCTATGAAGGGAAAGGGTGACCTTGTGAACAGTGAAGGTTGATGACTTGGGGCATTGCTTTTCCCCAAAGTGGTTGTTGCCTGGGCCTAGTGAGAAAGCCAGGAAACATATCTAAATGCAGAGGTGGTCAAAGTTCATTATATGGATGGGATATCTGGGCCAGAAGAAAAACAAGGCAGTTAGTCACTTGAGAACCCCAGGGATCCTAAGCTCCTGTGAGAAGAAAGGGTACAGGCTTTGGAGTCAGACACATTAGGGTTCTATAGCTCTGTGATTTTGTATTATTTTTAATCAAGAAGAGCCCCGAACCAGAATAGGTTCAGAGAGACTCCCAGCTCTGTGATTTTGGATAGGTTGCCTCTCAAGTGTTAGTTTCCTCATCTATTAAATGGGAATAATTGCTATCTCACAAGGTTGTTTACTGTTCAGTACCTGGTATGTGGCTTACTAAATATGAACTATTTTTTCCTTGGGGTCTCTGAATCTCTAGATTGTAAACTCTAGGTGTGACTGTGGGGCCTGACTTTGGATGCACAGTAGAAACTTCAGGGATACAGTGGAGGTGTGTGTGTGGGTCTGTGTGTCTGTGTGTTTTGAGGCAAGATATTAATTTGTTCACAGGGAAGGAGATCAATAACACTGGGTCCTTGTTCCCTGCTTCTATCTCTAGGTACATTTCTTATATTCTCTATTCACCTCACCCTAACCCTCCACTTCCATCCCCCCCAAAATAAGAAAAGGTAAAGAAGGCTGTCTGATGCCAGCCAGACCTCATTGGGATGTGGCTCAGCTTTACTGCTGCTGTCCCCATGGTGGGCATGCTGGGGTTGAGCTGACAGCCAGACCATTAACATGCTAATGTCAGGGACTGGAGAACAGACCTCATCTATCTTCTCCTGGCATGCCTCCCTTTCCTTCCCACTGCCAGGAGGTCCAGAACAACAGGGGTCCCTCAGTTACTATACTGAGGTACCCGCCTTGTTTCCACCCTTAACCTGTGTGAGTGTAAGAGGAATCATGACTGGGCTCCGATCAGAGCTGGAAAAAAAGCATCTTAGCACCCAGGAACAGCACAGCTTCAGGGTGTATGGATGTCACAGCCTCTGCTTTGACTTATCAAACATTCCTTCTTGGGGTGTTATAAATGGAACATAGTCTTAAGGGTATGGGCATTTCCCCCTTTAAAGGTAAAGGACAATATATGGGAGCAACCCAGGATAACAAGATGCAGGAGTTAATCAAACTATCTCCAGCTTCAGTCTTTAATTCATCCTGGGAGTGGGAAGTTACATGGCATTGTAGAGGGAGGGAGGAGGTATCAGAAATTTGAATGGATTTGGAGTCAAACAGACCTGGTTTGAATTCTGACTCTGCCACTCACTACTTGAACCTTAGGACAAATCGTTTTATCTCTGTGAACCTCACTTTTGCTATCTGTAAAATGGGCCTAATTATAATTGTGTCACAGGGCTATTGTGAAAATTAAAGGAGATGATGGATGTAAGGTTCTTGGTGTATAACAGTGCTCATAAGTAATAGATACCTTCCCTACCTAAGCAATAGTTTGTTCAGAGAGATGCTGACATTAGTTCTTTATTGCTGCCCAAGTATATTTTCTTGCCAGATTCTGAGCATCTTAAACCCTTTAAGGGCAGAGACCATGTTGTCTTCAACCTTTGTATTGTCCTCTGTGCCTGGCACAGAATAGGTATTCAATCAATAGCTGTTTTGTGTTTTCTCTTCTAGGTGGTGAAAACTATTGGCCTGAGGGAAGTTTGGTTCTTTGGTCTGCAGTATCAGGACACTAAGGGTTTCTCCACCTGGCTGAAACTCAATAAGAAGGTAACTGCTTACCCCTCTGCTGGGTATAGAATTCATTTCTCTGCCAGAACTAGCTCAGGGGGTTACCAAGTGCTAGTTGGCAAACCCAGAGTACCTAGGGCTGTGTTTGTCATTGGGTAGTCTCTTGACCACCTGTATCAGAATAAGGACAGAGGACTCAGCCCAGGCAAAACTCTTGTTCTGTCTCCACTTTGACTTCTGACAGTGAGAGTGGCCAGCATTCAAGGAAACATCCTTTCCTTCCCACTGGGAGCTCTGTCTTCAGCTTTTACTTGTTTTGGACCAAAGCCATTAGTGGCTTTTCAGGAGGGGATTGGTATCCCCTTCTTCTTGCCACACTGAAGGGCTCTAGGAGATTTATCAAACAGAGAGCCACAGACTCTTGAACTAAAAAAAATTCTTAAAGATTTCATAGTCTTATGCCACCGCTACCCCACTGGTCAACTGATGCCTGAACCTCATATATATGCTTCTTTCTTTCTTGATCTTCTACATCAGTTGGACCCCAAATGGGACGGTTTAAGTCCATTCAAGCTCTCTGCTCCAAGCAGCATCTATGCAGGAACCTACTGTCTTGTGGCTTGTTTCTCTGATTGCGTCTAGGGGGTGAGTGCCCTACCTTCTGCTGGTAGAGTCTTGTTTTTCTAAAGAGACGAGACTTTTCCTGGACAAATGCAGAGCCATTAAAAATCAGTTTTAAGCTTTAAAAGAAGATCAAGTTTGTGCATTTTTCAGGCCTCAGCCATAATCCCAGTCTTTACTTTGCTAATTTATGGAGTTGGAAGACACTGAAAAGAGGAGCTCAAAATAGGAGCTTATGCTGACCCTCAGAGTTTGGGGGCAATTGGTTATATTGTCAGATAATGGTGGCTTGAAGGCTTCTGACTGTCAGTGGTTGTTAGGTAATTTCAGGAAGAGTTTCCCAACAGAAAGTGATTATAGATAAGGGATTGGGTCCCCAATGAAAGTAATGTCTCCTGTCAGAATTACTAGCTGGGTTGCCACCTGGCTCTCTGGAATTACCCAAATTGATGACTTTTCAGTGTTTTTTCCCCTACCCTACAGCCACTCCCCCACCCCTAAAGCCTATTTTTTGAGAACCTATAACCCCTTGCTGCTCCCAGGTGACTGCCCAGGATGTGCGGAAGGAAAGCCCCCTGCTCTTCAAGTTCCGGGCCAAGTTCTACCCTGAGGATGTATCTGAGGAATTAATCCAGGACATCACACAGCGCCTGTTCTTTCTGCAAGTGAAAGAAGGCATTCTCAATGATGACATTTACTGTCCTCCTGAGACTGCTGTGCTGCTTGCCTCCTATGCTGTCCAGTCCAAATATGGCGACTTCAATAAGGAGGTGCACAAGTCTGGCTACCTGGCCGGAGACAAGTTGCTGCCACAGAGGTGAGGTGGTTCCCTGCCCTTCTTTGCCCTGGCCAGAGAGGGCTGCAGCCTAGGGCTGACCGATCCCGGCTGCACAAAAGCTACCAGATCTGTTCCTCTCCACTGGGGTCTGTCTGAAGACCGTGTTATGCTGCTCAAAGAGATACATTTGCATATAATGTCATACCCTGTTGTTTCTATGGCTCTGCAAATAAAAAGTCTTCCCCCACCACTCAGTCTGCCTGATTACAGAACATCATTACCCTGGAGGCAGGTGCTTATATAGCCAGAAATGGATTGATTTGTTTTCTCCTCCCTGGTTCCATTTTCTCAATCCTTTTCACGATTTAGTCCTCTTATATCAGAAGTTCACATGGGAGGGATATGGGGAGCTCAAATAGTCTTTTAATATTGAAAACCAGTGTACAAAGCTTTCTGCTTCAAAGTTGAAAGCCCCCAAACACTCATTATTTTTGTTTTAGAATCACAGCAACATACAGTAAATAAGTCAGGCATTATCCTTATTTCTTGGCTAAGGGAATAGAGGTGCACAGATGCTTACACTAGTTTGCCCCATCTCCTACAACTCATCTGAGGCAGAGCAAGACCTGGAACACTAGTCTCTTAATATTTTAACCCTGGGTTTTTTTCTGCTGTATCCATTGGCCATTTCCATAGGCTTTTGGATTAGAACAAAAAGCCTTGCTTCATTATATGTACAACCTACCAGAAGGTATTAGGGATAGTGGCTGTGACCTGGGGTACCCCCTGAGTCATTGCTATGATATCTGAGATGGAATGTTTAATCAAGCCTTGCTTATAATCTAGTAGGCTTGGGAGGTTGAGTCTGTTGGTTTTTCCCAGAGCCATCTGGGTTCAGTTCTTTGTTCTGTAGCCAAAGGCTGTCCTCTCATCCCTGGATAGTAGTCTTATAAACATAAACTGTTGGTCCCAATAGGATCTAGGAGATAGTGTGCCTGGCTCTGTGAGGCTGATTCCTACTCTTAGCCCCCTAAGTCAGTGCAGACTCCTGAAACATTACTGCTCTGCTTGGGGACCACAGCACATTATTGGATTTTCTGGATAAAGGTACAAAGGAAGGTGTTCTTATTGTGTTTTTTTTGGTCATCCATTCTTATATCTCTTCCACCTTTCAGGCAGTTCCTTATATCTAATTTAATACCTACCTGCTGTAATTTCAGTCTGCTTCCAGTGTGACCTCAATGGACCAGCTCCACATCCTCTTTCCATCAGCCCCTTAGAGAGCTAAGTGGGCTTTCCTTTCCTCCTGCAGTTGGGCGTTGTGCTTTAAAATACTTGTCTCCCATTGTCTTTCCAGAGTCCTGGAGCAGCACAAACTCAACAAGGACCAGTGGGAGGAGCGGATCCAGGTGTGGCATGAGGAACACCGGGGCATGCTCAGGTAAGCCTGCCCAAGCAGCCACAGGCCCACTGCCCTTATAGAGGGAAATGAGAGTGGGTTCCGGGGAGAAGAGACAGATGACTGGGACATTGGTGGATGTTGGAGAAAGAGGGACAGAGATGATAATGGCACTTAAAATAGAAGGCAAACCAGAACAATTATAAGGCTGTTCATTTGTTTGTTTGTTTTGGCACATGGTGGCAGCTGGTAACCCAATCCATTTTGACCATAGAGAAATGGAGGGGACCGAGGATCCTCAGGGAGCTGCTAGGTCCCACCAGGGACTCCTCCCCAAGAAGGAAATGGAGAAGGAGCTCTCTAACTACAGCAAAGCATTTGGGGGTTGTCTAGTTGAGGAAAAAATTTCATCATTTTGCTCTCACCATGCTATCTGAGCTCTACTAAGAACGTTCCTATATAAGAGGCTGTCACATTAAATGAGAGGAAGAAAATTGCTTCTGTGGCAGCTAACATACTAGACGCTAGCAAGTGTCAGCCCACTGTATTCCTTTTGGCAGCATCAGACCCTAGATTTTTGTCAGCAGGTTTTGCTTGGCAAAAGTCTTGTTATGCTCTCTTCTCCATCATCTGCTTGCCTTTTGTCCCCTTCCCGACTCCTGATACCAAAATACTTGTCAGAAGTACAGAGCAAGCAGGCTTTCTGTCTTCCTGGGTCTAATTCACAGGCTCCCCAATGTGGTCTCTCACTCTGTGTCATTTAGGGAGGATGCTGTCCTGGAATATCTGAAAATTGCTCAAGACCTAGAGATGTATGGCGTGAACTACTTCAGCATCAAGAACAAGAAAGGCTCAGAGCTCTGGCTGGGGGTAGATGCCCTTGGACTCAACATCTATGAGCAGAATGACAGGTATACCCAAGACCTCTCTTACTTTACTGGGCCACTCTGACATCTAGGTCTTACCCCTCACTATGTAGCAGGACTATATCTTTTAGGTCCCATCTCAGTTCTTTTTCTACCTAATTTAGTCTAGCCCAGATAATTTCACAACCTCCTTCAGGCATCTAAATCCTGTATTAACTAGACTTGCACAGTTCACTATGGTAGCCACTAGCCACATGGGGCTAGTGAACAGTTGAAATGTGGCTAATCTAAAATCGAAATGTGCTGTGTGAATTATACACTGGAATTTGGGGACTTAGTGTGAAGAACAGAATGTAAAATGTCTCATTACTATTTTTAAAAATATTGATTTACATGTTGAAATGATAGTGTTTTAGATATATTAGGTTAATTGAACTTATTAATTCCACCTATTTCTTTTTACTTATTTTCATGTGGCTAATAGAAAACTAAAAATTATATATGTGACTCTCATTACGTTTCTGTTGGATAGTGCTGGCCTAGAAACTACTTTGTGTTAAGTTGTTTTTGGTCTATAATCCTTTCACTATAGCCTTATCTCTCCTGCTTATATTTTCCCCTTAGTCTTGGTGAGGATGGAGATAGATTATTATTCCATATGACTCCTGAATCTTGGAGCTCGTTATTTACCTATTCCCTAATTTTTACAACCTCAGATAGAAGAGTCTTAGTTAAATGGGGTTGGGGGTTTTCCTGAGGAATTGTTACAAGGTCCATGTGTCAACCAAAAATATGGCAAAACAAACCTCAGAGATTAGGACAAGGAATCATATGTTGGTTGTGGTATTAGGAGGTCCTGTGCGCACCCTCAATGTTGGCAACTGACCTGATGGCTTGTGATGATACTGGCTGAACTGGCACTGAGTCTGCCTCCTCAAGGGAGAAGTTTGGGGTGGGAGGACAGGGCAAGGTACCGGCCCTCTGTGTCCTTCTTGTCCTGGCCTTATCCTCATGTTATTGATCTTCATTTCTACAGACTGACTCCCAAGATAGGCTTCCCCTGGAGTGAAATCAGGAACATCTCTTTCAATGATAAGAAATTTGTCATCAAGCCCATTGACAAAAAAGCCCCGGTGAGTGATTTTTTTCTCTGGCCAAGAGAGGTACTTGCCAAGGCGTGGATAACACTAGGAGCAATGATGTCATTGTATTTTTGTCTTTCTTTTCTGATGCATGTGTGTGCACATGCATGAACAGGAGGCACAAATGGAGATTGGGGATGGAAGGAAATGTCAATGCCAAGAAATGGCCAGGAGGCATCCTGTACCTGGTGCCACCCTGCTACCTGTCTCCCTTGCTGTGGATGAGGGAGAGCCACAGGCAATCTAAAGTGCTGCTTCTTAGCTATTGTCATCTGCTGCCCTGAGGCTCTAGGGTAGAAACAAAGAGTACATTCTCATCTTTCCAAGGGCCTCAGAAAGTGGACGCTGTTCACATATCTATCTTTAATTGTAGAGAAAGGTCAGAGCCAGTAGAAGTCCACATCCAAAGATGGTCCTCCAAACTTGCTTTTTGGTATAACTTTACCACTGCCTCTCAGACTTCTCTCCGGAGTAACCCAAGACCAGTAAAATGCTTTGGGTCCTCTCATTCCTCCAACATACTCACCACACTTCTCACGCACTCAGTTGCCTGTGGCTGACAAGACTAGACAGCTGGTGACTGAGGATAGGATAGGAAACTGAGCCGAGAGTCTACTCTTCTGGTGTACCTCATGTCCAACAAGGCCAACGGCTGTGTCGAGCCTGACCCTTTTTGTGAGGGCTCAACCATTCTTCTCTAGCCCTGAGGTATCTGAACTTTCCTGTTAGATATGTTAGGCTTTACATATGTTATCTCCTTAAACCCTCAATAACATGGTCAGGTAGGTAGTAGCATATTCATTTTATAACTGATGAAAGTGTGGTTTAGAGAGAATGGGGAGGGATTTGCCCAAGATCACACAGCTAAAAACAGTAGAGCTGGGATTTATACCTAGATCATTTGACCTTGAGAGCTTGTGCTCTTTCCACTGTACCCCAACCTATGTGAGATGGTAGCACTTTGGGATCATTGGCAGAGGAGGTGGTGGTTAGCCTGTCAGCTGGTGACTGTGGTCCAGTGGTATTTGTAGTAACAAACTTAAACTCACTGGATTTTCTTTGTGTGTGTGTGTGTGTGTGTGTGTGGTTTTTTTTTATTGCTGCTGTGCTCAACTTTCATCAAAAAAAAGATAAGTGACAAAGCCAGCTGAGATCAAGGCCTTCTTTAAGAAACAACAACCAGGACCATCAATGCTCAGGAGATTTATGTATTTACAGTCTACCTTGTTCCAAAAAGAACTTAAGAGGCTAGGTCTAGGATATGCTTTTAGGAGATTACAGAAACAGTCCAGGCACCCATATTGCACCCACCAGGGTATTATGCAGGGAATAGACCCAGCAGGATTCCTAATTAGCACAGAAAGATAGTTCAGATCCCTCAACTTGATTAAGGGTAATTCAGGATGCTTTTCATAAACAAAGGTTGAAAGAAATTGTGGTTTGGTGGGAAAAGCACTGGTTTCAGTGTCAAGAAACTTGGGTTTCTCTTCTTGGGTCTGCCACTGACATGCTGTCTGACCCTGGGCAAGTCACTTCACCACTCTGATAATTAGTCTTACCATCTGTAATGTGAAGGATTGGATTAAAATAATCTTTCCAGTGCTTTTGGACTTAGCTTTTCAGAAAGCAGAAGGTCACTTTCACCTGTCCCTCCAAACTCTTTCTGATTGCTCTTTTCCCACCAGGACTTCGTCTTCTATGCTCCCCGGCTGCGGATTAACAAGCGGATCTTGGCTCTGTGCATGGGGAACCATGAGCTGTATATGCGCCGCCGCAAGCCTGACACCATCGAGGTGCAGCAGATGAAGGCACAAGCCCGGGAGGAAAAGCACCAGAAACAGATGGAGCGGTAGGTGGAAAGCTGGAATTGCAGCCAGGGCTGGAGTAAGGAAGCTTCTCAAAAGTGCGTATCCTGATAAGGCAGGACACGAAGCCAACCTAGGACTGGGAGAGAGAGTGTGCTATGTGCTCCCCCTGCTCCCCATTCAGCCTCAGGCATCCCTGTTCCTAGGCTTTCAGAGGCTTATAGAAGGGACAGGCATTTCACAGTTCCCCATTATCTATGACTTTCATGCTATTGAAGTGCTAGGCAGACTTTGGGTTGCTCTGGGCTAACTGACCAGTATAGTGGCAGTAGCGGAGGGTTCCATGCACGTTTAAATTTGGATTCTACAGGGCTTTTTGAGTGGAGTTTGGCAGAGCCACCAAAATTTTCCTACAAAGCCTCTAGTCCTTGCTCCATAACCCTTTGCTACTCAAAGTGTGATCTGAGGCTCAGAAGCATCAGCATCAACTTGACAACTTGTTAGAAAGGCAGGATCTAAGACCCTACCCCAGACTTACTGATTCAGAATCTGCATCTTAAGATCTTAGGTGATCATTTCTCCAGAGATTTGCCAACAGACATGAAAACATCCTTAATCATTAGGTAACTGCAAATCAAAATCACAATGAGGTGCTACTTCACACCTACTAGTATGGCGGCTATAATAAATAACTACAGTAAATAACAAGTGTTGTTGAGGTTCTGGAGAAATTAGAACTCATGTGCATTGCTGATGGGAATGCAAAATGGTTCAGCCACTGTGGAAAACCGTATGGCAGTTCCTCAAAGAGTTCAACATACAATTACCATGTTTCCACAATTCCACTTCTAGGTATATACCCAAAAAATTGAAAATAGGTGTTCAAACAGGTACACGCACATGTATGTTCATAGCAGTACTATTCACAATAGCCAAAAGGTGAAAACAGCCCAAATGTCTACAAATGGATAAATGAGTAAGCAAATTATATATACATACAATGGAGTATTGGCCAATCCTACAAAGGAATGAAGTACTGATACATGCTATCAGGTGGATGGACCTCTAAAACATTATGCTCAGTGAAAGAAGACAGCTATGAAAGGTCACATATTGTATGATTTCATTTATATGAAATGTCAAGAATAGAAAAGTAATGGAAATAGAATGTAGACTGGTGGCTGTCAGGGGCTAAGGGAAGGGGACATGGGGAAAAACCACTTAGTGGGTGTGGGGTTTTACTTTGGAGTGATGAAATGCTTTGGAACTAGAAAAAGGTGGTACTTGCGCAACATTGTGAACGTACTAAATGCCACTGAATCATTCACTTTAAAATAGTTAATTTTATATTTGAATTTCACCTCAATAAATTATTTAAAAAGATCCTAGGTGATTCCTATGCATGTTAAGGTTTGAGGAGCACTACTCTAGTAGGTACTATGTCATAAAGAGTTTGAAACCTTGGGAAGCTTCTAATCAGGTAGGCTGGAAAAGACTTCATTTGTGAGAGGTTAGACACTAAAATTCACATTTATTCAGAAAAAAATTACCAAGATTTAGGGGGGCAGTTTACAGAGCTGGATCTGGCAGGAACCTGCCCTCTAGGCCCTCACAGTCTAATGGGGAAAGGGGAAAAAAATATATGCCAAAGGCTGTGTCATTCATTCACTTAATTAATATTTATTGAGCAGTGGAAAAAAAAAAAAACAGACCAAAAATCCCCGCTCTCATGAAGCTAGCATTCTAGTGGGAGGAGGCAGATATAATAAATAAGCAAATTATATGGTATTTGAGATTGTAAGAAGTGCTATGGAGAAAAACAACAGGGAAGAGGGATCAGGCGAAGGGTAGGCCAAGTACTCAGAGGGCTCAGAGGGAGAGAAGACATCTAGCTAAGGGAGACAAGAAGCCTTCCTAGAAGAGGTGCTAGGGCAAGGAAAAGGAAATACTTATTCCAGGTTTGCAAAAAAATTTGGGAATAAGGAGCCTAGAGCTTGGCTTTAGGGCAGACAGAGTTAGATGCCCTAGCCACAGAGATTAACAGACTTGAAGCACAGCATCCCAGCACAGAACCAAAACTTGTTTCCCTCTAACTCCACAAGGTAGACAGGGCAGGACTTACTAGATTATTTGACAGATAGGGAAATTGAAAACAAGAGCAAAGCACTGACATAGCTAAGGTCACCCAGTGGGTTAGTGGCAGAGGTGGGATTCCAGGTTGGGTCTCCTGACTCAGGGGCAAATTGACCAGACCCTGAGCAAACTGGCCCCCATGGGGCTATGATATGAGGACAAGGATGTGGAAGTAAGGGAAAATGGCCCAAGCTTACAAGACCTGGGTGTGTTGGCAGGATGGGGGCTGAGGGACCCAGAGCCAGGGAGCCTCAGGAATCCCCAGGTTTTCATGCAGTCTTACTATCCTGTTCCATCTGTTTTTTTCTCCTTTTCTAGTGCTCTGCTGGAAAATGAGAAGAAGAAGCGTGAGATGGCAGAAAAGGAGAAGGAGAAGATTGAACGGGAGAAAGAAGAACTAATGGAGAGGCTGAAGCAGATTGAGGAACAGACTAAGAAGGCTCAACAAGGTGAGGCTTGGAGTCACCTTGGAGATTGGGTTTTTCCCAGAGCCTGACTCTGTGAGCTGGAGCCCCTTATGTCTGAGCTGCAGACTAAGACAATGTAGTTGAGGTGTGGCACAGAACAGATGAAGGATGGGGCAAGAAGTGTGCTCAAAACCTTCTGCCAGCTGTGCCCTGAGGTGGAGCATTTCCAGGAAGGAAACTAGTGTATCATCTTTGTCTCTGTGTTCGTCACTACATTTTCCTCTCTTTTTCTGCTCAGAACTGGAAGAACAGACCCGCAGGGCCCTGGAACTTGAGCAGGAACGGAAGCGTGCCCAGAGTGAGGCTGAAAAGCTGGCCAAGGAGCGTCAAGAAGCTGAAGAGGCCAAGGAGGCCCTGCTGCAGGCCTCCCGGGACCAGAAGAAGACCCAGGAACAGCTGGTAAAGCTGAGGATGGGCTGGGATTGTGGGGCCTAAGTTTTCTCCCTTCTCTGCCTACCTATTTATAGCTACCTCTGCCTACAGGGCTGGCTGTTTCCAGCAGGCTACCACTCCGCAGGCCTTTAGCAGATAGCTCGCTCATTCAGAAGCAAGCTGAGAGAAGTCACTGGTGTAGCCCAGAAATTTTTGCAGTCTCCCCTAACTCTTAGTTTTTATTTACTTTCTTAACCCTTGGGGATCTGAGCTGATGACCTGGCAAAGGAAAGGGAAGGAGAAAAGAAGAGACTCACACTTAATCGAGTTCCTACTGTAGCTATGTCAGCAATACCTCCCTTTTTCTTACTTCTTTATTTCCTCTTCCTAGTAACCCTATGGGATTAACCCCATATGGTATAATATTCCCAGAAAAGAAATTAGGACTCAGGGAGGTCAAGGAACTTGCCAAAGGTCACACAATAGTAGCTGAGCAAGGATTAGCACCCATTTCTGCCTCCATTTCAAGGGTTTTCTCCCTGAAATCACATGTAAAACTGTGTGTGCCTTTGGGTGGTGGTGGGGTAGGTATCCATACTCTGATCACAATTTCCAAGATTTTTGTGACTCAGAAGATAAGAAATTCCTTGGCATATTCTCTTCCCCTATACTGTTTGAGGGAGGAGTAAAGGGAACTAAGGCCTATCTCTCAGGGGAAACCTGTCATTGGAGATTTGTCCAAGGTGTGCATAAGCTTTATTTCCTTGTTCAGATCATCTTGTGGCTCTTGAGTGTCTTTCCTATACTTGTCCTGGGAAGTGTGTTAGTGGAGCCCTAAGTGTTCTAAGATAGTAGGAAAGTTAGCTACTTCAGGAAGTGACCCAGTAATCTCCAAAACTTTACTGAGGGCCCTGACTGCGTACTTGGCAATACTGAGAGGAGGATGGGGGGAGATATGAGGAAGGGAGAGAGATGACATGTTGCTTGTCTTCAGGAGGCCTACAGTCTAGGTGGGGAGCTCTGACTTGTAAGGAAGTAGTGGATGGGGAAGATGGGACTGGAGTAGAGTGGTCTATAAAAAGAGTCCCCAAGGCAGCAACAGGTAGAGCAGCAGGTTCTTCCTGATTCCTTGAAGGAACTGTGATTGAAGACACCTGGGCCCTGAGGACTAGAAACTGAACTCTCACAGGCTTCCAATTTATCCATAGGCCTTAGAAATGGCAGAGCTGACAGCTCGGATCTCCCAGCTGGAGATGGCCCGACAGAAGAAGGAGAGTGAGGCTGTGGAGTGGCAGCAGAAGGTAAGCCACAATGCCCAGAGCAAAGCACTGAGGGAATGGGTGCCACGTGCGTAGAGACCAGCTCCTTAGATTCTTTAGGTTTGGGCTCCTTCCCCATTCCATCCTTCCTTGACAGCAGGCATTGTGGGAGAAGACGTTCAAGGCTTCCTCAAATACTTCCCAGAATTCCCCAATACTCCTAGGAAGTGAATACAGTTCTCCTGTTTTACAGCTGAGGAAACTAAGGATCAGGCAGATGAAGTGAGTTGTCCTACCTGGTACCTGCCTCCTGCCAGACCATCCTAGGCATGCACAGGATGCCACAGGTTACCTGGTCTGATTGAAGATCCTTCTCTCCTTCTGTCACTGGACAGGCCCAGATGGTACAAGAAGACTTGGAGAAGACCCGTGCTGAGCTGAAGACTGCCATGACTACACCTCATGTGGCAGAGCCTGCCGAGAATGAACAGGATGAGCAGGATGAGAATGGGGCTGAGGCCAGTGCTGACCTGCGGGCTGATGCTATGGCCAAGGACCGCAGTGAGGAGGAACGGACCACTGAGGCGGAGAAGAATGAGCGTGTGCAGAAGCACCTGAAGGTATCCAGGCAGGGTGTTGACTTAATAGCCCATGGTCTTCCCTAGACCATTATGGGAGATAGGTATAAGATAGGTCCCAGTGCTGTACGGGAGCCTGAGCCTTTCTCAAGTGACAGCTTTAAGGGTAGGCACCTCTCGCTTATTAATCAGACCCTGGGCCACTTATTCCCTTTTTGATTTACTTTATGCCCCACCTCAACTCCATTCCCCTCTTACATTCAGAAAATAGCTGATAAAATCCCTATTTTTTAATCTTTGGCACATTGTTCTACTCTCAGAGGATACTCATTATCAATTGCTCCCCTAAGTTTGTGGATTTTTAAAAAAATTCTTGCCCCACTGCAGTCCTAAAAGGCCTGGAAATGGCTCCCTCTCTTTCCATATATATGGGGGGAGGGGTGAGAGGGAGAGAGAAGAAACAGAAGAGAAGAGAAATCTGGTCAAATGATGACAGATGAAATGAGAGAAAACCTTCCCCTTGCACCCTCACAGGCCCTCACTTCAGAGCTGGCCAATGCTCGAGATGAGTCCAAGAAGACCGCCAATGACATGATCCATGCTGAGAACATGCGACTGGGCCGAGATAAATACAAGACCCTGCGCCAAATCCGGCAGGGTAATACCAAGCAGCGCATTGATGAGTTTGAATCCATGTAATGAGCACTCAGCCTCTAGGGACCCCTGTTCCCTTCTTCCTTTCCCCCATACTCCTACACCCTTGCCTAACTCACACTGTGCTGGAGCCACTAACTAGAGCAGCCCTGGAGTTATGCCACGTGTTCAGTGCAGCTAGGAGACCAAACCTTGCTCTTACGTCCCTGGGCAAGTAAGTGGCCCGCTATAGTGCCAATGGGACCTCCTTTCACCTCTCTGTCCCATTTCATCTATCTTGCTAGAATATACCACTTCCCCAGCTCAGAGGCACTTCCTACTTGATTTGGCAAATACCTCCACACTTACTGCTGTTCTATGGGAGTCAAGTGTGGAATAGGTTGAAAGCTATCCCCCACCCCTGACCCATCACTGCCTTCCTCTTTAGGGTCCTGTGATTTGCAGGGTTGGAGTATCACAGGGTTTAGAGAAAGAGGCAGGGCTCTGGCAGTCTGCTTTAGGATTCCAACTGACCTAGGATTTGGCCTCCCAATGCCCATCCCTTTTAGAATTATTTAGGCTTTGTAATGATTGGAGGATAAAGAGATATTTAGTCATTCTTGTTTCTACCTCCCAGATTGGGCCTGTTACAAATTCAGTCCCAATAAGCCTTGTCCCTGAGTTTAGGGACTCAGTTTCTCCCCAGGGTGGGATGGGGGAGACAGTGCCTTCAAGAGGCTTCACCAACATACTAGAAGGCCATTGGCCCTTCTCTAATTTCAGCAAGGCTGAGTAGAAGATCCTGCCCCAATGCCTTATGGGAGCCTAGGCCTATCTCAAGTGAGCTCTATGGGCAGAAGTGCCTCTTCCTTATTATTCCAGGTCCCTGGTCCCTTCTTGGGATCTTCCCTGCCCCCTCCAATCCCAAAATCCCCTCCAGCTAGAATAGTAGGAACAAGTACCCAAAAGCTCAACCAGCCCTATCAGGACTCTTGCCAAAAAAAAGTAAATGTTCACACCTGGCTTCAGTATTTTCCCTGTCAGGGGTTTTAGGTCACTTCCTCCATCAGTGCTACTTGGGCCACAGTTCCTGCTTCACAGCCATCTGGGCCTTGGTATGGTGAGCCCTAGAACTTGATGCCAGTAGGTTCAACTGGGGAGTTGGCGGGGCAGGGGGGAGAAGCTGAGAGAAGCCTATTCCCCTAATCCCACAGTTTACTCAACCCTCTCAGGTGCCCAATATACCCTTCCTGTCATCTCCCTCCAAGGAGGTGACTGGGCCCTGTCTCTGTTTGACAAACCTCTAACCCAGGTCTTGCTGCCAGCTGTGCTGTCCCTTGGAGCTGTAAACCAGATTGCTGCTGGGGATTCTGGCCTGGTCCTTTCCACACCCCCACGCCTTACTCTTAACCCAGAAGCAGCCCCTCCTCCTCTCTGACTCATGTGTGCTCTTTTTCTTTCTAGCAGTATTATATATTCTAGTAATATCTAACTCAATATTGATTTCTGCCTTTCTTGCTAATGCACCATTAGAAGATATTAGTCTTGGGGCAGGATCATTTTGGCCTCATTCCTTTACCACCCCCACACCTGGGATGCATATAGTATATTACAAAAGGATATTTTACCAAAAATATTAATGTAAAGGGCTTTTAGTATTAGTGGTGTCATCTGTCACTATAGGTCATACAATCCATTCTTAAAGTACTTGGTATTTGGTTTTATTGTTCCTGTTTGCCTTCTCCCCAGGGTTCAGTCCCCAAGGGGCCATCCTTTCCCTCCATACAGTGCCCCTCACCCAGAGCCTCCCTTGATCCCCTTCCCTACCCCCTCCTCTATGCCTGACCTTGGGGAGTCTTGTGTGCATTGCTGTGAATTATATTGACACTTGGTCATATACCCTATGTTGGCTAAATTCAAACCTGGAATTATGGGGCAATCGAGCTGCCTTAAGAGCAGTAATCCACCCCCAGGGAGGCTGGGGAGAAAGGTGAGATTTTGTATTCAGGTGTTTTTGTGTGTGTATGTATTTTTTGGGTTTTTTAAAAATTGTTTTTTGAGGGGTTTATGCTCAACCCATGTTCTATTTCCATGCCAATAAAATTTAGGAAGACATTACTGTGACTCAGTCTTTCTTTGTGATATGGGTATTTTGCTGCAGTTTCCACTGTATGGACCACCTTCCCATCCTTGTTCTCATTTCAGTTCTATGTGGAGGCGGGATATGACTATCCCCATTATATACAGGAGAGGATGGGCTCAGAAAAGTAGAATAACAGCCTAAGGTCACAGGACTGTCTGACTTAATAGCCTACGCCCTTTCTATAGCTCCAGGCCAAGTTTTCTAGTGTGGATATGGGCCCCACGTTGACCATGTGATACCCCTGGACTTGCTTGGCATTGGGACTTAGGAGCTACTTCTTTGTATCTCTGGACTTCTCCTGGGGTGGTCAGGCCCTGTGCCCCCTTTGTCAGGAAGGCCTCTAGGCTTGCCCCACCTCCTACTACTCTCACTTATTGCAGTGCCGATAAAGGTCATGAAAACAACCTTGGGCCCTGTTGTAGAAGGCAGTGAGGAATGGAGTGAAGTAAGTTATCACATATTTTGTGAGTGTTAAACAAATCTCACAATTGCTTTTTCCCATGCCTTTGTGATACATCATTTTAAAGTAATCTGATTTCACAATGCTTTAAGATATAAGAATAACATTTATAACACCTATTGCTGGCTGGGCGCGGTGGGTCACGCCTATAATCCTAGCACTCTGGGAGACTGAGGCGGGAGGATCGCTCGAGCTCAGGAGTTCGAAACCAGCCTGAGCAAGAGTGAGACACCCCGTCTCTATTAAAAATAGAAAGAAGTTAATTGACCAACTCAAAATGTATAGAAAAAATTAGCCGGGCATGGTGGCGCATGCCTGTAGTCCCAGCTACTTGGGAGGCTGAGGCAGAAGGATCGCTTGAGCCCAGGAGTTTGAGGTTGCTGTGAGCCAGGCTGACGCCACGGCACTCACTCTAGCCTGGCCAACAGAGTGAGACTCTGTCTCAAAAACAAAACAAAACAAAACAAAACAAAAAAACATCTATTGCTGGCCGGTTAACTCTGGAGCCAACCAACCTAATTAATTACATCTGCTCCTTCTTGGCCAAAAGTGCCTGCTTTGCCTGGGTGGCTTTGAGGGCTTGGTAAGCCTTCCTGTTTTTCAGTAGATTTTCTGGAACCAAAGGGATTTTTTGTTTTCTTTCCTCTTGCTCCACCATCTTTCTAGTGTTGCAGCTACTGATCATCAAAATTATCTATTCTTAAAACAACAGTGTTATAGAAATGGAGAAGAGAGCATATTAATAAGGCAGCATGTGAGAGCAGTGGGTATGGTATGAGAGAGCAACAGGAGGGATCCTTGAGGTGATGCTCTGCACCTTGACTGTATCAATGTTGATGTCTTGGTTGTAATATTGTAGGATAATTTACAAGAAGTTACCACTAGGGGAACCTGAGTAAAGAGTACACGGCATCTCTCTTTATTATTTCTCTCTTTTCTTTCTTTTTTTAAAAATAGATTTAGAGGATACAAGTGCAGATTTGTTGCATGGATATATTTCATAGTGATGAAGTCTAGGATTTTAATAAACCCATCACCTGAATAATGTACATTGTACCCAATAGGTAATTTTTCATCTCTCACTCCCTTCCCACCGTCCCACCTTTTGAAGTCTCCAATGTTTATTATTCCATGCTGTATGTCCATGTGTACCCATTCTTTAGCTCCCACTTATAATGAGAACATACGGTATTTCACTTTTTCAGTTGTTTCGCTTAGGATAATGGCCTCCAATTCATCCATCATGCTGCAAAAGACATGATTTCATTCTTTCTTATCGCTGAGTAGTACTCCATGGTACATACGTGCACCACATTCTCGTTGATGGACACAGAGCTTGATTCCATGACTTTTATCTATTGTGAATAGTGCTGTGATAAACATATAAGTGCAGGTGTCTTTTTAATGTACTGATGTGTTTTCCTTTGGGTAGATACCCAATAGTGTGGGATTGCAGGATAAAAGGGTATATCTACTTTCAGTTCTTTGAGAAATCTCCATACTGTTTTCTTTAGAGATTGTACTAATTTATATGCCCACCAACAGTATATGAACATTCCTTTTCTCTGCATCCTTGACAACATCTGTTGTTTTTTGACTTTTTAATAATAGCTATTCTGACTGGTGTAAGATGATGTCTCATGATTTTGATTTGCATTTCTCTGATGATTAGTGATATTGAGCATTTTTTATATTTTTTTGGCTGCTTGTATGTCTTCTTTTGAAAAATGTTCATGTCCTTTGCCCACTTTTTGATGGGGTTAGTTTTTTTTTTTTCTTATTGAGTTTTTTGTGTTCCTTACAGATTCTGGATATTAGTCCTTTGTTGGATGCATAGTTTGTAAATATTTTCTCCCCATTGTATATAGGTTGTCTGCTTACTCTGTTGATTATTTCTTTTGCTGTGCAGAAACTTTTTAGTTTAATTAAGTCCCATTGGTCTATTTTTGATTTTATTGCTTGTGCTTTTGAGGTCTTAGTCATAAATTCTTTGCCTAAGCCAATGTCCCAAAGAGTTGTTCCTAGGTTTTCTTTAAGGAGTTTTATAGCTTCCAGTTTTACATTTAAGTCTTTAGTCCATCTTGAGTTAGTTTTTGTATATGGTGAAAGATAGAAGTCCAGTTTCATTCTTCTGCATATAGCTATCCAATATTCCCATCACCATTAATATGGTGTTCTTTCCCCAGTGTATATTTTTGTTGGCTTTGTGGAAGATCAGTTGACGGTATATATGTGGCTTTATTTCTGGTTTCTCTATTCTGTTCCAGGGATCAATGTGTCTGTTTTTATACCACTAACATGCTGTTTTAGTTTCTACAACCTTGTAATATAATTTGAAGTCGGGTAATGTGACACCTTCTGCTTTGTTCTTTTGCTTTGGCTATTTGGGCTTTTTTTTTTGGTTCCATATGAATTTTAGGATTAGTTGTTCTAATTCTGTGAAAAATGACATTGATATTTTAATAGGGATTGCATTGAATCTGTAGATTGCTTTGGGCAGTATGGTCATTTTAACAATATTGATTCTTTTTTTTGTTTGTTTTTTCACCTGCACTTCTTAGTTCTAAATATTGATTCTTCCAATCCACGGGCATGGGATGTTTTCCAATTTAATTGTGTCATCTACAATTTCTTTCATCAGTGATTTGTAATTCTCTCCATAGAGATCTTTCACCTTCTTGGTTAAATACATTCCTAGGTATTTAATTTTCTTTTGTAGCTATCATAAATGGAATTGAGTTCTTGATTTGATTTTCTGCTTGATGTTGTTTGTGTATACAAGTACATGTAAATCTACAATGTTCTCAATATTTAAAAATATTTAGTTAAAAAAATAAGGGGTAGAGGTGCTCCTGGGTATGTATCTAAGAGGAATGAGTACTTATGTCCACGAAACACATAGTGGTAATATTTGTAATACCTCCAATCTGGAAACAACCCAAACTTCCATCAAGAAGAAAATGGACAAAACTATGGTATATTCATACAGTGGGATTTCACTCAGGAACAGAAATAAATGGACTACTGATGTGTACAACAACATGGATGAATCTCACGTTATATTGTATAAAAAGGCAAACACAAAAAACATTGTATAATTCAATTTATATGAAGTTCTAGAGCAGGCATGGTTGCTTGGAGCTGAGGTGGGAGGAATTGACTGGAAAGGAGCACAAGGAAAATTTCTGGGGTCATGGAAATTTTCTCGGACAGGATGACGGTTACAGGGTATAAACATAGGTAAAAATTTGTCAAGTTTTATGTAACTTATAAATCATTTTTTAAAAAATAAATGAGGGACCTCCCTGTCATGCTTAAAGAATTCACCCTCCCCAAACCTCCTATAAAACCCACCCCTCTCTCCTTCCTAGGGGTGTATTAGGCACATAGCCTCTGCCAGACTCTAGGGAGATAAGGGAATGAGAGGGAAAAGGGAAACTTACTTT